>VXCM01003484.1:0-78228 GCA_014773175.1 Lucifuga dentata
TTGAACATCACACCTTCAATTTCTAACTTCAGGCTCATCACTCTGTCTGACACTCTCTTCACCTTCTCTTCATACAAATGCAACTATAATGGTTATTATTAATATAATATTATTGACATGAAATCCTTAGGTGTCATGCTTGGTTGGCAACAAGGCTTACAACAATGATCAATGAAAACAAACTTGTTTGGATTAACTAGTTTTAAGGTTTAAGATTGTATTCTAATGAAAAATTAACAATTAACAATAGGGGATTTTAGATTTACATAGAAAATAAGGTCTGTGGTTATATGAAAAAACAACAAAATTTTCATTAAGTACATTTTTTAATACCTAAACCCCATTTTTTAAAAGGTATGTATGATTGTACTTTTTTTTTTTTTTTANTTTTTTTTTTTTTTTACAAATTCAAGTGAAACAGTATGAAAAAAATATATGTGTATATTCTTTTGAGGATTGAGGGCTGGTTCATTGAACAAAACATTTCAGTGTCATATGGCTTTGTCACTTTGGACGGCCCACAAAATCAGACCATTTCACTTACAGTGGTATTACATTATAGTTGTCGATACATTTGTATGCTTGCTAACACCAAGCAGGAAAGTAATGCTGTGTTTGATTACCTCTATTTGCCTGAAACACTGAGTAGTGCCAACTAGAATGAATCAAATAAAGAAAACAATAGAGGGTGAAAGGTGTGAGGCATTTATTTTCAGCCAGATCTGTCTAATATAGACATAGCCACAAGAGGAGAAACTCTGGTGGTGAATCTGTAATATTTTCCTGACATAAATCACAGAGGTTGGAAACAGGAAATCATTCACAGTGCTCTGGCCACACTTATCCTGTCTATTTCTAATATTTGCCCATATTTGAAGGAGCAACCAGCAACAATGGGTCAGGCAAGATCAGCTGATGATGCTGCCTTGATGAGCACTAAGAGCTTTGAAGTGTGCTTTGCTTTCCACTCACAGATTGTTATTTTCTGAGGAGGGAGAGGAGGGTTGATGATGAAAGCAGTGTGGCCAGAAGGAGCAAGATCTCTCTTTTTGCAACTGCAGCTGACACTCAGTTTGAACACACAGCTGTTAGTGAATCAAGGCAACAGCCCTGCAATCTGAACAGCTATGGGATGCTTAAGGCACTGGTGGGATTCCCAGGTATCAGCTAAGTGTAGCAGTCAGCAAAGGATCTGCTGCTGGAATTAGACTAGGACAAGAGAGGCAACTGAAGAGAATCCCAGGTAATTTATATGTTGTGTTGATATCAGCTGCTAAAAGAACAAATGCTGGGTGAGGAGACCACAGCCATTTATACAGCCTGGAGGAGAGTTTGATGGGTGTGTTCACAAGATGGACATTTCAGTCCACTGCCTTTTTGAGGTGATAGATCCTGTTAGAGGCCTGTATGTAATACAGTTACTTCCACTAAGGAGGTTATGTGATCACTGGCATTTGTTTGCTTATATAGGATAGCTCCAAAAGTAAATGACGGATTTGGATGAAATTTGTGGGACAGATAATGCTGAGAGGAAAAAGTGATTACCGTATATACTCGACTATAAGCTGATCTCCACTATAAGCCGACCCCCCAAAGTTAACCTGCAAATTTATCTTTTTACAAAAATCCGTATGGCCGACCCCCAAAGTTGCTCCATCAATTTGTTTAGCAAGTTATCCTACCTTTTATTTCTGGGTATCGTCATAGCATTCCTGTGATTTTCTGAAAATAATCCACGTACCGGTACAGGTAAACAGCTGATTACATTCTAACATTAGCTGAAATACCTTTTCCCGACTCCTCTTCCTCTTCTGAATCGCCAATGATGCAGTAATGAAGGTAAGGAAAGCTTTACAAATGAGCTTTAATTATCACAACGCTTATTTACCAAATTTAGCTGTATAATTATGGTGAGTTTTTTGTTAAGAATGTCACCCATTATGTGTTTTCAGTAATTATCCTGTACTGGAGTGGGTCTGTCTGTGCTGCACATTCCTCCTTCGGAGTTTTAGAATTCCCTCAGCCAACCTCCTGATGTTGTTCCATCAATTTATTTGTTTAGCAAATTACCTGTTTTCCTGAGTATTGTCATAGTATTCCTCTGATTTTCAAAAAATAATCCATGTACGGGTTGTGGCTGTTTTAAAACTTCACCGGTTTAACAGAGCTTCCTGACGCACACCGGAATAACATCGCGCTCTTGTTCTTTTCGTGGATTATTTATTTTCAAAATCAAAACAACAAAACATGACGTGAGGTGAGGTAAATAACTATACCGCTGCCCCGTTCCTCCAGCTGAGCGTCTATAGATCCTCCGTGACGGAGCCGGTACGTATCCTAGCGATCATAGCGGCACTTCACGGAGCCTGATCAATCAGTATATTACAACATAATAACTTATTTGATTTCACTTTTCTCAAATTAAATATTTTAAACATTTGATAATTAACCAAGAAATGGCTCTAACACCGGTACCAATATTTATTTCAGCAGCTGATCAGCTACCTTAGCCCTAAAAAAAAAAAAGAAAAAGAAAAGAAAAGCTGCCTCCAAATGCGCTTAATAAGATGTTTAGTCAGGAAATATCTCATTATAAGGTATGATTTAAACTATTTTCCATGGGTAGTGGTAATTGGTAGTATTTCCACACCTGGAAATTTTTGGTCTGATTTGAATTACTCGACTATAAGACGACCCCCCCCCATTTGCGTTGTGAAATTTGGTGAAAAAAAAAACTCGGCTTATACTTGAGTATATATACGGTACATTTTGGAGTGATCCGGGCCATATTCTGGATCTAGAAGAATAGAATTTTTAGCCTATAAACAACTGCTCATAAGCAATATGTCAATATGTAAGTGCAGGTGTTCCCTCAAAGGGAAATGGGCAGGTCTGCTCTCCCATGAACACTCATTTGCATACAGAGAGAGAGAGAGAGAGTCTTCTGTCTTCATCTACATTTCTGTCTCCCTCTGTCTGTCTCTCTCCCTGTTTTCATTTGAATTTGCCATACCTGAACTTTCAGCTGACAGAAAGCAGAGATACCTGCTGCAGGTAAAGAACCAGATTGTACTTCTTTTACCAGCAGCACTTGCAACCTGTCCTCACTACGTTTTTAGGCTGGGAGTTTGGGAGCCTGTCCACTGTACTCACAGACAAGCTCAAGTCTGTCTCTGTGTTTTTGTTTTTTTGTTTGTTTTTTTTTTTTTTTTTNTTTTTTTTTTTTTTTTTCAGGCTTTCACAGAAGCTAATAACAATTACTTGTTAAAGACATAAAATGATGAATGAAAGTCATAACAGCCTTGAGGCATGACACTGAATCCATGGCAACAGATAAGGAAACACTATTTATCACTGTATGTACTATATGAATTAATGTGCACACTGATAAGACAGTGATATTAAATTAACATGTGGCACATATACCTCTCTGGTGTGTGTGTGTGTGTGTGTGTGTGTGTGTTCTTGCACACATGGGTGTTCAACCACCCCAGCAAATAATTGCTCTGATGATGATTAATCATTAGTTTTATGTATTACCATGACAACCCTTAATAACATAATTACGATGATTAACAGAGCAATTGGTATTGGGTGCTTGTGCAGCCTTCTGTCACCCCCTGTCAACTCAGCTCCCAGAACTTGTCACAGGAAGCCCGGGTTCAACATGATTGCATTATGTCAGACATGACAGAATGGAGTAATAGACTAAATTTCAAAGAAGTCAAAAAAAAAAAAAAAATNAATCACTCTAAACTTCTCCACCGCTGTCATGCTGCTGACTCCTTGGTGTTATTTACCAGATCCCTAAAATTATGTGCACTTTGTGACTCCTGGCTTATTATAATTAAAGCTTAGTCCAGCAAAATATTAATGCCTTGCATGCATACAACAGAGAATGGAACACATGAAATTTTCTGTCATACCTATTATTTCAATGGGCTCCATCAGAGGTACTGACCGACACCAAGAGCACTGTGTCGCTAAACAGTTTCTAGCTATGCTCTGTTTCTGGTTATAATTTTCTGTATTTAATCAAGTAGGCTACTTATACATGTTTCTGATCCACAATCTATGTTTGAAATTATGGTAAATAATAGAAAAATGGAAAAATGGTTTAGCAAATGACTAATTTCTTCAGAAGGCTTCTACTTGCTTTTGTCTCAATGTTGTGGATATTTCACAGTAAAAGTTAATGAGTTTCACAATGAAAGTTAATAAAAGCCATTCAGTAAAAAATAATAAATCCAATAGAAGACATTTTTTTTTTGTGCCTTATGGCTTTTATTTGGAAATTTGCAGTAAATTCAGTTTCATGATAGTAAGTCCATCATCCACAAGCTATTAAAGTGAGTCCAATAGTTACTTTTATGTTTTGTCTCAGAACTTGTTAAAAAACTAAACATTTTAATTTTGTGGTGAAATGAACTTATAACCAGTTTTAAATCATATTGTTGTTTGTTGTTGTTGTAGTTGTATCTGTCATATCTGACTGCAAACTCAAATTTCCCTTTGGGACAAATAAGATAAAGATTAAAAAAAAAAAGATATTAAAATGTACAATAACCTGAAGAATGATGTTTCACCATGGGGAAATCGCAGCTCTCTCTCAAGGCTCCTACAGACTGTAAAATCACAGCAGTTTTATAAGTTCATTGCAAACCACACTGCGACATGAGTCTAATAAACATTGGTATGACTTTAAGTTTTACGTGTGTAGACTGTACATTGATAATACCTGAGGAATCGTAGCTATGATTCAAGCTGAAAGAAAATACGGCATCGGTGTCTCATCCATCTGTGCCGCTATTGTGGGAAATAATGAAGCTAAAGAAGAAGCAAACTTTGTCTTCTCTCTATTGAAAAAACTCCAAAAAAGAGAAGGAGGAGGAGGAGGAGAGTATGGATGTAGCTCGTTACTCACCCAGGAGCTGTGATTCCTCCGCCATTTCTCTACGTGCTGTGTCCGTCTTCAATCATCATGGTAACCACATGAGGAGAAGTCGTATAGACCCGCTTTTGCTGCCACAACTCAACCAGACTTTCTTCTTTGTTACAGTCCCAAATTCCGTTTTACAAGTTTTGCCTCCAGCTCGTCAGTTTGGGCTCTTGTTGTTGTCATCTTTCACCCAAACTTTATTCATAATGGTGCTAACAGTGTTGCTTTGACTGGCGCGTCATTTTATGTCGCATTCCTATTGGTTGGTTAGTAGGTCCAGCATATGAATACCAATGTATGAATAGTCACACTGTGAGATGGTCATCCTAAATTTCTGACCCTATCAGAATTTTGTCCCAGGCTGTCTTTGGTCACAAGACCGTTACAACGACCATCTTTGAACCCCTCTCACAGTGTGATGCAGGACCACCGTTTTGGAGCCACACCAAAGATATCACCACGATTCTTTCATGTTGGTCATCTTTTGTCTGGGACAGCCCAAAATCGCACCGTGTATACCCGGCTTCACCCACACCCACCCACGCACACACACACACACACACACACACACACACACACACACACACAATTGTAAGACTGAAATTAAGTGGTTTTAACTCAGCCTTGTTCATATACACCTTCCCTTCCCATCTCCTGAAAAAAAACACCACCCAGTGTGAATCAGAGTGAATCAGAAGAGAGTAATCAAGTAAACAGGATATGTCACCACAGGAGGGAGCGCAAGAGAGAGAGAGAAAANGAACAGAATTATGCAAACGAAATAAAATTCTGACTGAACTTGTAATGTTCAGACAATATTTTCACACACAATCCTCAACTTGTCTCAACTTGGAATGATATGATACCCAAATATAAAGATAACTGAACAAATTTGAAATGGGAGAATTTCATAATGTGCAGATGCTAGACTTGTCTTTGTTTTTTGTTTGGTTGATGTTTGTTTTTTTCTTTAGAACATAGAAAAGAAGCTTATGAAGAATTTGTTTTTTTTCTTTTTAGATTATTGATTCAAAGTCTTAAGCCTGGTTGCTAATGATAGCTGGAATTCCTCTTAGGGCAGCTAATGTTGGGGGGAAGATGCTTCTGGGTTGGTTTGGATATATCCGCTGTAAACTTTTGCATCATACTGAAATATTATAACACTGATGTTTCACTTGGCATGCAGCATCTGACCCAATGAGCTGAACTGTATTGGCAGAGGTTGAGGACACTGATGTAGGTAAAGGTATATTGGATTGAACAGCAGATTAATGCTACAGATACCATTCTCCTGATGAAATCTCTCTCTCTCTCTCTCCTCGTGACACTGGCCCCAGGTGACTGCTGTAAAACACCTAGATCCAAATGTTTTAATCAATGATGCTGACACCATTAAGACTAAGGGTTTCGCTTTCTCTTGGGTCTAAATGGGAAATTTAGCCTGTTGCCTTGAGAGAGATCATTCAATAAAGAGTATTAATGTGATGGGTGGGGTTTGGACCCAAATGCAGCACACAGTACAACTCTGACAAGTTAAGTTCTTTAATAGGGCTCTCAGTCCAACACGGAGGCAGGCAGAAAAACTGGCAGGACAATGTACCCACACAGACACAGTCAGACAAGGAGTCCAAACGCAGAGACTGGAATCAGAGTCGAAGACAGAAGGCAGAAGTGATAACCAGGGGGGCGACGAGCAGAATAGTCCAGGGCAGGCAGGTTTGGTAACAGAAGGTCAGTCCACAGAAGAACGCTGGAAAGTCTTGCATCGAGGATAGCTAAGAACAATCTGGCAAAGGGTGAGTGTGAGACTGGGGCTTAAATCCATGCCTGATTGGTGCCAATTAGTGACAGCGTCCGAACCTGAAATGAATCAGGCTGATGAACAGAGGTGAGGAGCTGAAGACCAGGCAGGCAGAAATGGCAGGTGAGTGGCTGAGGACCAGGCAGGCAGAAATGGCAGGTGAGTAGCCAATCAGACAAGCAGAACTGTGACAAACTAAATTTCTTGTGCAAAAAAAAAAAACAGAACCACGAGACAGACCATCTTGGCAAACAGGAATTTGTTTTTAGTCAACTGTCCTGGTTAAAAATAGCTCTACGACTGAATCAGCCATGGAAGATCTGTTAGTTTTCATATTACAAGATACATAAATCAGAATTTTGATACGTGAGTCAAAGCATCTCTACCAGGTGGCTGCACTTCTAACAATCTTCTCTGAGTTATAATTTGTTGTTCCAAACCTATTTTGGCAGGGAAGATATTAAGAGATTGTGATAAACCTCCACAATATGGATCAGCAGCAAATCAGAGCTACATAAAATAAGGCCATCCTAAAAAAAGAAAACAAAAAAAAAAACAACATAATAATAAGAGTGGTCCTTTAAGTATTGTGTACAAGAGCAAAACTAAGCAAAGAAGAAATTATTTTGACCAAGTTGTTCTGCCTTTAACATATCTAATCCATTTTTTTTATTATTATTATTTTTTAAATAATATTTTTAGTAATGTTTGCCTCCCCAATCAGCAGCACAATGCATAAAGTAGCCTTAAGTAGGCCTATTTTATTTGATAAAGCAGTGAGTATAACCTGCATCACAGATTGCTGTCAACAGTTTCCTTATAACATTTAGTATAGAGTCTATATGTAGTATATATGTTTTGATCACATCCAAATTGTTTTGCATCATATCTAGAAATGTTTGCCCAGAGTTACTAATTTTGCATTTATTGGATTTTTTAAAGATATTTGTTCCAGATAATATAAAACAGAAATATGAGAACAGATTCCTTTTTAATCCTTTTTCTAATATTTAAAATTTTGTGACACCTCTGTGAAAAAAAATCCTCTTTACAAACAAAAATTATGAGCCTGTATTTATCCACTTAAGCGACTACAGCATATAATTACCTTAATTAACAAGTACTCTCAGTATAATGATGAGGGTACACCAAAGGGAGAGAGAGAGACGAAAGAGTTCAAAGTGGAATTTAGAGGGAGACAGAAAAAAAAAAACGGTTAAGGGCTATGCAGGGTGATGGAGAGGGAGAGAGAGAGAGGGACTGAAAGGGGAAAGTAGAGCAGGAAATGTAGAAGCTTAGAAGAAAGAAACTGTAGAGGCAAAGCAAACCAAGCAAAGCAAACCACAACATTAAAACCACCCACCTAATAATGTGTAGGTCTCTCTTGTGCCGCCAAAACAGCTCTGACCCATCGAAGCATGGACTCCACAAGACCTCTGAAGGTGTCCTGTGGTATCTGGCACCGAGACGTTAGCAGCAGATCCTTTAAATCCTGTAAGTTGCGAGGTGGGGCCTCCATGGATCGGACTTGTTTTTCCATCACATTCCACAGATGCTCAATTGGATTGAGACCTGGGGAATTTGGAGGCCAAGTCAACATCTTGAACTCTTTGTCATGTTCCTCAAACCATTCCTGAACAATTTNTTTGGAGGCCAAGTCAACATCTTGAACTCTTTGTCATGTTCCTCAAACCATTCCTGAACAATTTTTTCAGTGTGGCAGGGTGCATTATCTGACTGAAAGAGGCCACTGCTATCAGGGAATACCGTTGACATGAAGGGCTGTACTTGGTCTGCAACAATGTTTAGGTAGATGGTACATGTCAAAGAAACATCCACATGAATGCAGGACCCAAGTTTTCCCAGTAGAATATTGCCCAGATCATCACACTGCCTCTGGCGGCTTGCCTTCTTTTCATAGTGCATCCTAGTGCCATCTCTTCCCCAAGTAAATGATGCATGTACCCGGCCATCCACATGATATCAAAGAAAACGTGATTCATCAGACCAGACCACCTTTTTCTCTTGCTCCATGGTCTAGTTCTGATGCTCACGTGCTCATTGTAGGCGCTTTGGTTGGTGGACAGGAGTCAGCATGGGCACTCTGGGTACACAGCCCCATACACAGCAGGCTGCCATGCACTGTGTGTTCTAACACCTGTCTGTCATAGCCAGCATTAATTTTTTCAGCTGTTTGTGCTGCAGTAGCTCTTCTGTGAGATCGGACAAGACAGGCTAGCCTTCGCTCCCTATGCACATCAATGAGCCTTGGGTGCTCATGACCCTGTTGCCGGTTCACTGGTTGTCCTTCCTTGGACCACTTTTGGTAGGTACTGACTGCTGCATACCAGGAACACCCCACAAGACCNGTTGTCCTTCCTTGGACCACTTTTGGTAGGTACTGACTGCTGCATACCAGGAACACCCCACAAGACCTGCCATTTTGGAGATGCTCTGACCCAGTCATCTAGCCATCACAGGTTGGCAATTGTCAGAGCTGCTCAGATTCTTATGTTTGCCCATTTTTCCTGCTTCTAACATCATCTTCAAGAGCTGATGTTGACTTGCTGCCTAATATATCCCACCTCTTGACAGGTGCCATTGTAACCAGATGATCCATATTTATTTATTATTCACTTCACCTGCCAGTGGTTTTAATGCTGTGGTTGATCAGTGTATTTCCTTATGAGTTGGAGTTGGAGCATAACAGAGCTGCCTGTTATGAGCAACAGGCAGCTCTGCTAACTGTGGATTTGTATGCAGTTGTCATGTTTCCTCATTGATGCAATTGTAACAACACAAGTATTTTGTTTCTTTATTTTCTTTCATAATTTATTTATCATTTATTTTCTTTCATAAAGGGATGAGGGAATTACATTTTAATGGTGCGATGGTTAGCTTATCAGCATGACATCCATGTCTCCAGTGATTCCAGTTGTCTTCAAAAGGTGTGTATCATTCAATTTGCATAGTTTCATAACACTACGTGCACTGACACAGAAATTTACTTAGTTTGGTTATTTGCTGATAGAAAAAAAATGTAAACGTGGAAAAATTGATGTCAGCAGAGCTAAAAAAAAGAGACTTTTTGTGTGACTCCCCTTGAAAAGCAAACATTAATTCTTGAAGACAACAAACAGCCATTGTGCAGTCATCTGTGCAAACCTAACACAATGGTGCTATGGTGGATGGTTTGAAAGTTTGATTTTGCAGATGGAAATCAGAATTTTAAAAAACTGAGGGAATGAAGAATAAATCAGATGAAAAAATCAAAGAGGGAGAAGAATTAGTGACAGATGCAATAAAGCAACAAACCTTCTGCCCTACCAAGGTTTCAATGATATTTTTTTTTTCTTTTTTAGCATAAGGACCTTTTAATCATCTATCAGTTTTAAGTGCTTTAAAAGTGAAAGTGCCTCAGGGTACATCTCTCGCACTTAAACAGTTAAGAGGTGGACAGAATTTTAAGTGCACTTCTATTTAATCATTGCATTTATTAATTTAAGAAACCTCTCTGAAATCTCTTGCCAAGGATGAAAAAGTATGAGCATGAATACTATATGTGTGTTGTTATAAAGGGAGTTGGTATAAGGTGGGAGAGAAAGAGTCGGAGAGGGAAAAGAGAGAGTAAACTGAATAAGGCAAGAAAAAGGGCAGGGAGAAGTAATGGATGAAAATAGAAAGGTAGATGATATGAATGGAGATTAGTCGAGAGGAAAAGGGAAGATTTTTGAGAGAAAACAGAAGGAATAGGTAGTGGGAATTGATATTTGTAAGAGGAGATATACATTCTTTAATAACATAACGACCCGCCTACTGAGTTCTGATTACAATGCAGGCAGAATCTAGACTATAAGCCGGGCTAGAAGTAGCTAAAGGCAAACATGCATCTTGCCCACCCAATCAAAAGTTAAGAAAAAAAAAAAAGGATTTTTTGTTCAGCTGATGGAAAAATAGCACAGAAAATACCAGTACCATTTCTAACTTCTGATTGGGTGGCAGCCTATAGCCCACCTCCAAAGTCGCCCACTGCCCACTGAATGCGCACACTTTGTCCTGGACATAAGAAGGTACCACGCTCCTGCATGTTGAGATTCAGTACATTTAGATGCTGGAAAATATCAGACATATATGCAAGTTTTTGAATCCACAATGAGTCTGCAAGAGCCTCCAACCTGTGGATTTTTGGAAGCAAGGAATGCTGCAGTCTCTTCTCTGAGTTCATTTACGTGGCTCAGAATGGCCCTCTGACAGCCAGAGGACATTGGAGTAAAGCAGCGAGTCTTCATAGCTGGTGCCCATCTCATTACACAGTACAGAAAACAGTCTGTAATTGATACAGTTCACTATATGTATAACATAACTTCCTACATAGGGTTGCCAACTGACCTATATAATACTGGATTGTCCCGGTGTTGTGCCGAAATCTGCATCCCTGCCGAAAATTGCATCCCCATGATTTTCTGAAGATGAAAGAATGAAATCAGAGCTCATATCTGGGGCTATTTGGATGTGACAGGGTGAGTTTAGTGCATGTGAGCCTCCTCAGGGCTGAGAAAGGAGGGGATGCATTTTTCAGCAAGTGCTCTTCTGCCAAGATTTGCATCCCCAATGTAAATAACTTTCTGAAGATGAAAGAATGAAATAACGTTAAAAACTCATATTTGGGGTTATTTTTGTGAGACAGGGTGAGTTTGGTCAATGTAACCCTCAGGTCTGAGAAAGGAGGGGATGCATTTTTCGGCAGAAATAACAAGAGTGGAGTTCTGAATCGCTGCTGCCCAATAGACATATATTGTAGGTATTATTGTTATTGCCTCTAAGAAGTGCCATAATCACTGTTTGATAAAAGTTATTCAAAGGAATAAATATTGTCTTGGATTACATATATGATCCATTGTCCATGAGTGGGGATGCAGTTCTTAGCAGGGATGCAGTATTTGGCACAACACCTAATTTGTCCCATAATGATTCAATACAGGACGCAGTTTGTCACGTGTTTTCATGCACGTCGTTTCATATATAACTCTAAGTCTTCAACATGCTGAAAATAACATTCAAACCAGTTTTACAAGCGGAGTTGAGAAGTGTAATTTTACTGTGGCTCCAGAGTCTGGAGTTCTGGAGCCACACACATCCNCCCCCCCCCCCCCAAGTCTTGTCTTTTATTTTGCCAGAACAAAGGAGGATGGAAACCCTGGTCCTGCAGAATCTGATATAGTCCATCATCAGTCTGCTTAGCAACAAGTACCTCGCTGCCTCACAAGGTATTATGCAATGCATGATAACTATGTTGGACCTTTCTGCCTGATTATTATTATTACTGAGCGCTGTCACTCCACTGCTCCTGCTGGTCGTGGCAGCAGCTCCATCCGATCTGATGTAAACGAGCAGCATTGCCTACAGTATATGTTGAAATCTTTTTGACCATGCGGTACGGGTCTCTGCCATCACACAAAGCAACTTTTTAATATATCTATTTTCACTATATCTTTTATATTCGGCTGTTAACCACCAACATATTCAGAGTACTCCATTGCTGCCCATCAACTGTTGCCCACCACTTCTGCTAGATGACATCACAAAATCACGACTGTAAACAAGATGCCGACAAAGTTGCCCACCTATTATTTCTACCAGCCCACCCTAATATAGCAGGCTAAAACCAGCCCTGACTATGAGAACATTTTTTATGCACAATGTAAATGCAAGTCCTAACATCGGAAGTCATTATCCAGCTCCAGCTACATTGACTGTATTTTAATGCAGTGTGTAAGGGGCTATACACTCATGACATAATTGGTCACCAGCAATCACCCTATTTCTGTTTCCTGCCTCTGCTTGGTCTAACATTCACTTATTTCCAATTCTTTCCTTGTCTTTGCTAGATTGTCCTAGTAGCCATTCATTTTGGAAATCCAGCCATTGTTCTGTTTTCTGTCTTTCTACAGTTTGTTTTCCTTCTTGCCTTTATGACACTTTGATGCCTTTAGACCCACTGTTTGTCTGCCTTAGCCTTTTGGACTTGGTAACCTATTCTTGTTTGCCATCCTGATGTTGACCGTAAGCCCGGTGTGACCATTGTTTGCTTGCTGTAGCCCTTTTTTTTTTTTTTTTTTTNTTTTTTTTTTTTTTTTTGCTTTGTTTGAATCTACCATCTTGTATTTTAGTACAAACCTACTGTCACAGGAATACAGGATGTTGAGTATGGATCCAAAAGCAATTCTCCCACAGGTAAGTTTGTGGTAATCTTTACTAAACACAAAGAGCAGAATTAGACAAAATACAAAGGAAAACAGGCAACAGTCTTTCACAGGGCCAGACAAAGGGAAAGTCGCAGAGTTCCAAAAATACCAAGAGGAAAAACTAGAACAAGTCCAAAAAGGTGATCCAGGTGAGCAGTGGACACACTGACGGAAGATCAGAAGCCCAGGGTATGGGAAACACAGCTCAGGAAAGTTTGAGAACAACAACAAAGAAACACTAATGAGCTGACAAGGAGTGACTGGAGAGGACCAGTAATAAAAAGACAGCTAGCTGATGAGGAGATGAGACACAGGTGAGTAATCACATCACTGGTGACCACAGGAAACCCTGTAGGCAGCAACTGTGGAGAGGAAGGACAGGCTCATCACACCTTTCTGATCAGTTTTTTTTACACCTCTACTTCCTGTATTGTCTTACCCCANCACACACACACACACACACAGAAGAAGCTTCTCTGCCCACTGGAGCCTTTGAGGACCAGAGGATCCTAGTAGAATGTCTCCTAGCAACAGAGTGGTAATTATATGAGATAATATAAAGAGAATGGGTCGCCACAGCACAAGGACACAGGAGAGGGACCAAAAAAAACAAAAAAAACAATGAAAAGAGATTCTTCTTTGTGCAATACATTACTCATTAAGTCCTCTCTCAGTCATTAGTAATTGGTTAACAGCCAGCCAGTCAATCAGTTACAGTAATCATTTACTTTCTGTAATTCAGTGTTTGCTATGATTCAGCTGGTCAGCTGAAAGCTTACTAATGTCAGTAAATCAAGTCAGTAAACCATTAATCTTTATAGACAGTAAAGTATTTATTCAGTCGGTAAATAACTCACTTGGCCAGCCTGATATTCAGCACAACAATCAATAAGTCAGTATGACTGTGACATATTACAAACACATCATCCAGTCTCTAATTAAATTACACTCCTATTGTCAAAGAAATTACATTCATATTAAAGTATTAATTATCTTTGTCTAGCTGTCAGAAGACTAAATGAGAGCAGAATAATAATTTGATTACCCACAGCTGAACAATTAAACATTAATAATGAAGAGCAAAAGTTATCAGTCTTGTCACGTAAATATTATGTTTGAATAATATAAAAAGCTGCAGTTTGCTTCATTTTCTGTCTCATAAATGCAGCAGTGGCGATTATTAATGTCCATATTCCTTTATTAGCTTGATCCTCTTCTAGTCTAAAGTAATTACTCTAGAAATAAAATTAAAAAAAAAATATCTAGCTATAATCATCAAATAAATTATAGGAAAAGAAATCCAAATTAAAAGTTCTAAAATAAAAAATAATAAGAATAGTGATTTTTTTGAAACTTTCTCTAAAAAAAGATCTCAATAAATCAGGGAAGGCATCTACAATTTTTCTTTCAAAACACTAGAAAAAATTGACTGATTGTTTTAAATTTGGGGAAAACAATGGGCCTCATTCACTAATATCTTCATAAGTTTTTTCTTTGTTCTTAAGAAAGTTCCTAAGAGAAGTCTACATTGGATTCATGACGTGTTCTTAAGCCGTGGAATTGTTTGCACTTGTGTTCTTAAATTGATGAGTACCAATGTCCTTGTAAATTGCAGGCACCCTGCCTGTTGTTTCTAATTAGCATAGGTAAATGCCCTGGAAATCCCATAAAAGGGCATGACACTGTGGGGCCGTGTGCACTCAGGTGTAACACAGATGGAGAGGAGAATGCAAAAACAAAAACAAAAAAAAAAAAAAANAAAAAAAAAAAAAAAGGCCGAAACGTAAATTGAAAGAAGGTGGCAGGTTCCAAACAATCACACAGCTCCAACAGCACGTCTTGGTTGCCTAAAATGTCCAAGAAGGTACACATCATTCTTCGCAAACAAATCAACATGGTCCTGGAAAATGCATTCCCTCTTCACCGCACAATCAGTAACGTCTGGCAGCAGCAGTAAATATGCCATTGTCCAAGTAAGCCTACGATGCAAAATAGTTCTATAAATAGCATGACCAATCACTGATTATGGGGCATGGTTCCCAATTAAAATAATTGATGTGGATGGAAGTGTTAGTGTTGCATATGTTATTTTAAGAGACCATAATTCTTTGAAAAATTATAAAAAATACTTATTAAAAAACAAAACAAAAACATAATGTGATTTCAGTTATATAATATTCAACAAATGTATACTCTAAAGAAAAATGCAATTATTTTGCACAATCATGTCGGCTCTCAGATGTGCGTAAGTGTGCTCTGGAGTGTTCGTAGCTTTTGTTCTTACCTAAGAACAAATCTCAGATAAGAAAACTTTGGTGAATGTCAGAATCTTCTTAAAAACTGTGTAAGTGGGTTTTAAGAACAAATTTCTTCTTAAGAACGGTTGGTGAATGAGGCCCAAGTGTTCCTAGAAAATATTACATTTGTTTCAAGAAAATTCTGATGTGGCATTCAACATTTTAAAGGGCTCGAATGTTGTTTACAAGGACAGAATTAATTTTAACAGGCCAAAATTTGTTATCCTGTCTAGTAAATTATTATTTTTTTCATAGCGTAGCTCTGGCAAATAAAAACTAATTTGAAAACTAAAACTGTAGTTGCATTCTCTTTAAGGGTTGGCTTTGCCCTTTCAGGAAATCTCAAGTATAATCCAAAGACATAAGACATTCAAGACACAGGATGCACTGCATTATACAGTAGCGTGTGTTAGCCTGTGATCCTGAAATAGTCTCTTTAAGTCAAGTTATTTGTATAGCCCAATAATGTGTCTCAAATGGTTTTACAGGCCCACACATCAATGGTTCCTGACCCAGCCCAGGCTCTCTAAGAAGACAAGGAAAAACTCCCTAAAAAAAAAAAAAAAAAAAAAAAAAAAAACCTTTTCATAAAATGAATAAATGGAAGAAACTTCAAGCTAGGCAATTCAAAGAGGGATTCCCTCTCCTCGAACAGCCAGGTATGCAACAGGAGCCGTAGGTGGGAAAGCAGGCAAATTACAAAAACGTACAAAAAAATGAAACATTACAGGAAGATATAAAACAGCAAATAAGCAATGATCCAGTTAGAGGATCCAGACAGATTTAGTCAATGAGCAATTATAGTCATTTTCAAGGTATGAGTCACATGAAGTGAATGTCCACAAGTGCAAGTATGGTCACTTTCTGGGGGGGTGGTTGTATCCTGTTGTATCCTGAGATTGTGAGGCAGCCTACACACATCTGAGGACCCTCTGAGAGGAGGGGCCATCATATCTTAGGGGAGGAGCCAGTGGCGCATAAGTGGTCTTGCTTGTCGAAGGAAAAGTGAAGAGGTCTGAAATATTCTCTTGAATGTGAGCCAGACCATTTCACCTTTATGTTGCTGATGAAATATTTTTTAATGAAATGTACAGTTGGAAACACTGGAATAAAAAGTTTGATAAACTACACATCATTAAAATGATCTCGCTGAGGAGGAGAGGGAGGCCTCAGCATATTTCATCGAGTAATCTATCTTTACCATTTATTCTCATGTCAGCCATTTATTGTTTAACAGCCTACAAGACAGTTTTCTCAGTTAGAACCATACCTGCATTTTGGTGCTTTGAATGATTTAATCACATCATCCAGTTCATGGGAACCATATGGAGGCTTTATGCACGCATTGGTGCACTCCATTACACTGATAGTATTTGGAAAAGCTAAAACAGGGAGAGAATAGGTTTAACGACCAAACAGCTGGAGAAGATTTTCAGGAATCTGATTTAAAGCATTAATCCTTTAAAATTCCTAAGCACATAAAAAGCCTTCTCTGTGGACTGCATTCCTTGGTGGCAAGGGAGAGTAATGAACACTTTAATATGCCATTTCAAAGCCAAGCAGCTTCTGACTTTGCAGTGTTCGGCTTTGCCAGCATGTTCTGTGTCTTCAGCAGTGGAGAGAAATGTTCCACTGCCAAAAAAATGGCAAATGAAACATAGTCTTTTTTACATTTTAGTGTGGTGGTTGAATTAACCTTAGCGGACACTAAAGGTTTTTCAGCTAATTTGACCTCAAGTGGTCAATTTGAATTTCTATCCAACCTGCAGCCATTAGACGTGCTGTGTAAGCTGCATACCAATGTTTTACTGCTGGATCGCGGAATAATTTGACTGTTGGACGCTTGGATGGATTTCTGGCAAATCAGAAATTTCGGCCGACAGCCGATCTGATTAATGTTAAAAGGTACTTGAATGTGCATTCATGAATGGAGCCAACTCAAGTAGCAACAAAAATGACGCAAGCAGGAGAGCGTAAGGACAGAAAATGGAGAGAAAAAAATGAAACCAGCTTAATGCAGCTGTGGCAATAAAGCAAAAAGGCACAAAGTAATTCCACCTTTATTTTTGTTGTCAACATATCACTTTCTTCTTTGTTTTCTCCTTTTTAATCCTTCCATGTCCTCCTCTTCTTCTTGCGTTAACATCTAGTTTGAGGATGGATTACCACCCTCTCCACTGGGAATTACAGGCACAGCTGTGTTTTTTTCAATGAAACTTTATTGGAATTTTCAACGGACAAAGCCATGTAGAGGTTCTGTTTAAACATACAGTGTAGGCAGGTTTGACGATCGCACTAAGCTCAAAGCACCACTCAACTTCAAGCTGAGATGAGATCAAATTAGCCAATAATAACTAAAAACACCCATGTACAGCAGGTGTGCGGGGCCTCATGATTAAAACTCTTCCATTTTTCCTTATATAATAAGGATTTTTAGGGAGTTTTTCCTTGTTCTTCTTAGAGAGCTTGGCCTGATTGGAAACCATTGATGTGTGGGCCTGAAAAGCCCTTTGACACATTGCATCTGATATTGAGCCATACAAATAAATTAAACTTGACTTGGCTCGACTCAAGTAATTATGAAAAAGGAGATTTTCCGCCAACAAATGCACCATGATGGTCATGACTGTCCTCTGGTAATGACAAAATGCTTTGGAGCAATAGTCACTTTATATTATTTGAAGAATAAATGCTTTTTTATTTTTTTTATTTTAAAGCAACACACACTGAACACTTCCACTTTATACACACAATTTATCTTTCTTACCACACATTTCTCAGCGTGTGTCTGCATGTTTTACTTTTAGAGATGTTGGATCAAAAACCCACAGCTGAACCTCATCAGCCAATCAAGGGACCTGAGATCCCAGAGCAAGTACAAGAGAGAGCCTGGAGAGAGAGAAGTGGACAATAATGGAGGGTCAGAAAAGGTCTCATGGGATTGTGTCACATGCAGTACAATTTAGATGAGATATCTATCTATCTGTCTGTCTGTCTTCTACACAGTGTCATAGCTAACAGCTGCCTTTTATCCTTAATCCAAGAAAAGGTACAAAGAAGTACAATACACAGCAGGTTACATGTGAAACAACAGGTTATGGCAAGTTCCATATGAAAAGCAAATATTCAGTTAATTAAATATGAATCAAACAAGTGGTAAGCTGCAGTGGTTGACACTTTCAGGTGCAGAGGTGAAAAAAATTAATCCAACGGGGGCAAAGCGGTGTGTAAAGGCCCTGTTGTATATTTGTCATGGAATTAAGGGGCAAAAAGGGTAAATCGTCACAGGGGTCCTCTGTTGTCTGTATGTCATTTTGGCAAAATTGGGATCATTTAGGTCATTTGGTTGTTAGATGATAAAAACTGGTAACGTGTAAGGAAAAAAGCTTTGATTTCCTATTTGAAAAGTGCACCTTTGCTCCAAAACTAATGGGAAGAAACAATGTTGGTTGTGATCTCTGTGAACACAGTTGCAACTAATAACCTTAATAACAGCTGTACTCGCTTCAGTTGTGTCTCAGTAAAGGCAGGGTCTTGGTAAAGTGAATGCTGGATCACTGTAGGAGTATTTAGTAGTTGTGGTAATATTGGAGTTCAGTAGGAGCCCTTTCAGTTGAAGCCCATTTGAAATGAAAATAAGAGCCACATAACAAAGGCAACTTGAGCATTCATATCCAACAAAGGCAACAGGGAAAACTGTTGAAGTGCGTTTGTAGTCAAATTAGACCACGGTGAGGTTAATTTCACCAGTCAGAGCCAACCAGCACCACAGCATGAAGCATCATTATTATTTCTATGGTTATACAGTATGTAATATGTAATTTCCCTGTTATTCTGTGTCTGATAATTTGCTGAACCCTCACCCCAGCAAGCCATTTGGATCATAATTACCCAACTCAGAATAACAAGGACAATGTTGACTACAACTTAGGAAACTGAGTTACACAAAGAATGCAGGCAACTCAGCCCATCTATCTGTTGAATTGGTAGTAGATTACTGTATGAGGTTGCTGTTAGCACAAGATTAACATCTCTGCCACTACAGCTGTGAGTTTGATCCTGCAAAATTGTGTTTTAAGACATTAAGAGTAAGCTGGATTGTAAACATGAAGTTCTTGGAGCAATATAATCATGGTTGTATTTAAGCAAATACATGAAAGTGTCTTTCAGTCAGTGTTGGTGAGGGTCTACTTGTGACTACTATCCCACTTTTTCCAATGAAGTATTTTGAATAGCTGTCATTCCTGGTCACCTGGTATGCTGATGAATGTTTATGGACAAATGAGTTAATAACTACAGAGCAGTAGTGTAATTAATCAAAATTTAAAAAAAAAAAGAAAGAAAAAGAAAAACAAAACAGAAAACAAACAATTTAAACAATTAAAAATGCAACAAATGAAAAAAATGCAACAAGTGAAACAATTAAAAAATGGAGCTGCAGTAATCATTATGCTGTGGTAGTGTGCCGATAAGTAAAATACTAAGAACAGAACATAATAGTAGTTATCCTTTGTTAGTATTTTAAAAACAGAATAATTACTTGGCAAATTTAATATCAGAATT
The DNA here is from genome assembly GCA_014773175.1 of Lucifuga dentata. NCBI lineage: Eukaryota > Metazoa > Chordata > Actinopteri > Ophidiiformes > Bythitidae > Lucifuga > Lucifuga dentata. Next base: position 19,846 of record VXCM01003484.1, read on the forward strand.
AGGATAATGTTCTTATTGATATTGTTAATTCATATTTTTGAATGAACTTTAGCCTCTGTTTTCCCATTTGAATAGTGTATTTGTGGCCATTATGCAATTTTCTACTGTATTTGATGCTTGCATGGGTTCTATTGTAATTTCTATATTTTTTTTGGGGGGGGNGGTGGCTGCTTGCTATGTCTTTTTTCCTCCCTAATTGAGAATTGGGTGCACCTGTGCTTAATTGATAACCCCACCTTCCCCAAGGAATTGCATAACAATTGCAATTGCATAACAGTAATAGATTTGTTTTAATTAAAACAAATGAGAAATTATTTCAGATATTGTTTCTTGTCCTTGCTCTCCATTATCTTCTCATTTAAAATAGTATTTTTTTCAAAAACTAATTACCTGTGGGAAAGATTCAATTTATGTAAAACAATCAATATACATTGCATGGTGAAATAGAAAAGCTAGTCCTGAGCAAGTCCTGATTTTTTTGCGATATTAAAGCAGTTTGAGTCGATACCTACTTTCACTTCACAATCCTACAAACAATTCTTGGCCTTCAGGAAAATTCCACACAAGCAGTAACTGTACTCCTTCTTCCTATTGAGTGACAGAGAAATAAATGTAATATTTCACTGACCAGCCTTCTATTATTCAACACTGAATGTGTTTTCCAAAGAATATTCACCCTCAACATCAATGTTTAATCACAACTTTTTATTCTGCTCAGACCAGGCCACAACCAATAACGAAATATAATTTAACTTTCTTTGAATTAATAATAGATTAAATTTAGTATGTCTGTGAAATATGGGGATTTTAATAGAAAGTTACAGGTCATCACAGTGTACTGGAGTTGGTTTAGAGCCATATTACTTTCCTCAGGGTGGCCAGACGGCCTGGTAGTTACATACATCATCCAAGTGTAAAACAAGAGACATTATCCCCTTGTTTTATGATGAAAAGAAATCTCCTACATTTTTAATCCTTGGGTCTGTCCTCCTGGATCAATGCATGAAACACACAAGCCTGACTTGGGTTTAAGTTCCTCTGTTTTGTCTCCAATTTTTATCTGTTAGTTGAGCATTGTTTTTCTGCAGTAATGCCTAAAATCTTCAAATAGATACACACAGGTAAAATAGCATTCAAACTCTCAGTTTTATATTTTACTCAGTTTTTACCAGTCTCCTCTGTCTTTTCTTTTGGTGATGGAATACGTAGAATACATATGAAATATGTTTGCATCTTGGGATTCCAGTCATTTTTGTCAGGATTCTTTATTTGTAAAAAATAAAAATAATCAATAAAACCATTCTGACATTACAGCAAACAGCAATGTGCCATGTGCAGACACACAAAATCAGAATTGCTTTTCCATATACATATTTGTTCTGTTGACTAAACATCAGGAAATATACGGTTGTAAACAAGCACTGTGTGTTTGTATGTGTGTGTGTGTGTGTGTGTGTGTGTGTGTGTGTGTGTGTGTGTGTGTGTGTGAAACAGGACACAAAAGAGAAAGAGGGTCAAAGTGAGATGGCAGCAGCGAAGAGAAAAAATGTGTGCATGTGTGTATGTGTATGTGTGTCTGCCCTTGCTCACAGCACAAGAGTAGCACAAAGTTATATAACGATTCAACTGGAACAGAGTAGAACTAAAATGGGTGGTTTCACGCAGGCATGCACATGCGCGTGCAACGCACATAGACATAATGTCCTTGCATTTGCACATTCACAAACAGGGACTACAAAATGCAATTACATTCACCCTCAGTCAACTCCCCCACCCCCCCATCAACCAGATGTTTTTATCCGTCACGTGGTCATGACACATCAGCTCTTGGTAGGAAAGAAACACAGGAAACGATAATGACAACAGCAACACAGAAAATCAAGATAAGTCCAATTAAAAAGTCCCCAGGTCTATATATTCTCTTTGCTGTTGCTTTATAATGTGTGTCATAAATGATGGTTAATCTGTCATTAGGTTGTGTTATGAAGGTTGCTATTAGTTTTGTGTTATTTAGGGAATTCCCTTAATTGATTATTTTTGTTACTAATTCACACCGCTGATGCGGCCCAGCTGTGTGTATTTGTGTTTGCCCATTGACAGGAATTGGTGGAGCGGAATGGAAGCAGCGGATTGGCCAAGAAGACTTTTTAGGACGACTGGTTCCGCTGACGTTAGACTCTCCTCTTCGCGTGCCCTGACCCAGGTGCAGCTCTGCTCCCGTTTCTGTTGGGATTATGTGTTAGTCTGATTGACAAGTAGGGGTGGATGGTTATTTGAGTTTCTCAGTTTGACTCTGTTTTTGGTTACAGTTAGGAAGGTGAGTGCCTGTATTTTGTTACGTTTATTTTTTGGCAGATGAGGGATCAAACTGTGGATAGTTCTGTTTTGTTTGTTATTTTAGCCTAGTCCACCCTGAAGTCTTCAGTTCTACTATTGTAATCTAAGTTTGTTTGTTTCTTGTGTACACTGTAAATAAATCTTCACCAATTATAGAAGTTTCGTTTTCTGCGCCTGGTTCCTTTTGGCATGTGAGGAGGAGTTTCTCAACTTTCACGTTGCGCTCCGTTACCCCTAGACTGGGGCGTAACAGTTGTTATGAATGGTCGAGAAAAGACAGCATCCAACAATGCAGCAGCCTAAGGTGAGGCTCATTGTTTGTCATTTTTGTCATTTTTTACCAGAATCATACCTGTATTTTTCAGAAGATCAGTATTTCAACTCAGATTTTCACCTGTGCATCAAAAATTTACCTCTTGGCTTTTCAGCACAACAGGGTAGGGTCCTCTTATTGCGAGGTTAATCTGAGCAGGCATGTGGTGATAGGAAGTTTCAATTCCAGCTGACAACATTTCTCATATTCCCCATATCTACTGTTACATACCATATAGGCAAAAAAAAAAAAAAGGGNTTTTTTTTTTTTAACCTGAAGGCCTGTCCCTCCTGCACATCTTAATATTCAAAATAAATGATGATAAATTCCAGGATTTTTAAAAATACATAATACCTTATAATAATAGATGTTTTGTAAGGGAGAGAAAAGCAAGCTTGTGGCTGGTGTTTATCTCTGGACTAGCAGCATAAATGGGTGTGGACCTGCATTTATCCCATCTTTAAATACCATCATGGTGAGCTTCATCAAAGCACTTGCACAGTGGATAACAAATCAGACTGTGGTTGTTCTGGGCAGCTTCCCAGTGTGAGTGCGTATAACTATGCGAGTGTGAAGAAGTATGCTATTAAAAAGAGCACTGGTGCTCCTGGGAAACAATCCTGGATAAATACAGCTTAAAAAAGCGAGAAAAAGCACAGTAGAAGGAGTGCCCGCAGCAATCCAGTGGCACGGTAAATGACACAGTATCAGCTCTGCTATTATCATATCTTTAATAAGCAATATGTGCACAAACAGATCCAACTGAAAGGCTGACTACCCTTAATGCATCATGCTTTTCATGCCAATTTGACTTTGATATGCTGTATTTCCCTCATGCAGGAACGAATAAAACAGTTTTCATTATAAATAAATCCACATGTGGCTTTGGTGTGAGATTGGTTATCATCCAAAATACAGCTGCCAGTACTCGTAATGATACACGGAGTGGGGATTGTGGAAATGGTGACATTTGCTGAAGTGGGATTAACTGGTTGGTGTCTAATTTCTGTAGCCAAATTGTTGTGCTCTTTGGCTTTTTGCTACATAACAATGAACTATATCTTACAAAGAACAATTGATTACCAAAGTGAACAGCATCAGATGATCTATAAATGTGTTATGGGCCCATGGGTGAAGCAGGGGTAAAATTCTTAATTTGTCATTTTGCAGTATTTTGGGCTTTGCTCATTTATCAATCAAACACAACTGGATGTGTTCACAGGCTGAAGCTAATTTAGTGACTCCTGGTTGGTTGCAGCATATGCATGAAGGGAGCAGGATCTGGGAGGGATACCATGATCCTCCCATGTGTTACACCCGACCTTTGAAATTTAACTGTGGCAGGTGGAAAAAAAGCAGCTGGCGACACTCCATGTGGAAAAAATGGCTCCCAATCTTTATCCTCGAGTACCCCAGCATTTCAAATTTCCCACCTCTCCCTGTCCTACTCACACCTGATTAGCTAAATCAGACACACCTGACACACCAAATGGTATGCTAAATCAGGTGTGTTCACTTGATCAAGAGTTGGTGCCTCCCATACTTTGATTGGCTGAACACACCTGAGTTAAAATAAACAACACACACACACACTTAGCTAATCAGGGTGGGCAGAGCAGGGAGGCATGGGAAATCTAGAGTGCTGTNACACACACACACACTTAGCTAATCAGGGTGGGCAGAGCAGGGAGGCATGGGAAATCTAGAGTGCTGTGCTACACAAGGACCAGAATTGGGAACCACTGTGTTAGACCTACCATGTCTACACCCTCTCCAGGCCAACAGTGGAGTCAGCAGTGACAAGGACTGCGAGAGTGCATAACAAAAACTAAATGTGTCATCACTGTGCAAGGTAATTTAATTTTAGGTGCCCTATATACACCCACTGTGATCATGCACCGCCCACACATGGTCATCAGTTTCTCCCGAGAGAAGCACATCTACTCTGGAACATCAGTACAGTATGTACAGAGGACACAAATAATTAAAGGAAGTAAAAAGTGACACACTAATTAAAGGAAGTAAAAAGTGAATGATTGGTCATGAATGGCACCATCCTCTGCTGCACCTGTTGGTAAAGTATTCCTCCTATTATATATTATATTATATATTATATTATATTCCTCCTAAAGTCACCATATCCTGTGTGCCTGAACCATGCACCACTGACTGCTAACAAATACTGTAGGACCCACTATCTTTATAATGCTCATTGAGTCATCCCATTTTATTTAATAATGTTGTAGGTGTGGGCATCAGATTTAGGAATCAAGTACCAGCTTTGAAAGGAAAGAAAGAAAGAAAGAAACAGAGCAGAGGAGATGGTGCTTTAACTGCCAAATTTATTTCCCAAGCCAATGTTGCATTTGTCTTTCTTGCACCCCTCATCTCTAACTCCTTGTTTCCATGTCATGTTCCCTTCATCTTCTTTTCTCTCTTGCAATTCTTCCGTCTGACTGTCTACTTCTTTTCCCTTCTCCCCCATTTCCCAAAAGCCCACATCTGTCAAACTAAGCACCTGTCTTGTCTCTTTTGCTAACCTCTGCTGTCCTTCTTTTTTGTTCCCCCTCCTTGCTCCTCCTCCTCCTCCTCTTACACTTATTCAGTTCCCAAGCCTTTGTTAACCATTATATCCTTTCTTCATTTTGACCTCTGTCCCACCCTCCCCTCTTTTCTGTCCCTCCATTCTGTGCTGATATGAACTCTAATGTGTCAGGTGAATTGATCATTCCCAGCTGTTGTATGCCAACCACATCTCTCTTTCCACCATGTTTCTCTCTCTCTCTCTCTCTCTCTCTCCCCTCCCTCCCTTTACTCTATTTTTTTCTTTCCCCTGTCCCTCTCCATTTGACCATTTTCACTCTGTCTCCTCCTATCTTTTTCTTTCTTACTCCTTTCTTTGTCTCTGACTCTATTTGTGTTGTTTCCTTCTGATATTGTCCTATCAGGACGTTTCAGGTCCTCATCCACAAAGGTGGCGGCGCACGGTGCAGCAGTGGCTACTCAGGCTCCCGTTAGTTATATACAATCTGTGCTACATGTACCATCTACAACTGAGGACTCAGAACGAGCTGACAGATGTAGCAAAGTTAAGTTGGTTTATGTTCACCATACCGTACTAGAACTCAGTACATTCAACAGTTTACTAACGGATGTACAGGGAACTCTACACGATCCCGGACTACTACACTTGCCCGACCCAGTAACCCACACAGCAGTGGAAATCCTTACCGCCGCTGCCTGCATATGGAGCAGTGTGAAAGAAAATGCGATTATCCCTGTGCGAGTGCACAGGGATCATTGCTAGGCTAAAGGTTAATCCCTGTAGAACAGTCTCCGCACTATTCTGCTCACTAATTGCTTCTTGGAAAACAAAATGGACTATCTGAGATTTGACTTAAATACCAGCGTGAGATGGACTGCTTCACTCTGATTTTCACTGAGACATGGATAAATGCTGCCATCCCTAAGGATGCCATTTGAGTGGATGGGCTAACAAGCTGAATAACTTTAAAAATGCACAATTATTAATAACCTTAATAAATGCACAGACCTTCAATGTGGAAGGTTTGTCCATTTATTTATATTAACAACTGGTTCACTAACACTGAAACAGTCTTGTCATTGTTCTCCAGAGATAGAGACAGTATGGTGATAAAGTGAGCCAGGCTGTTGTCCCTTCTTGCTTCAAGGTCACCTCCATCATACCAGTGTCAAAGAAGTCAACAGTTTCATGTCTCAATGACTAATATCCCATAGCACTCACCCCATCACGATGAAGTGCCTCGAGAGGCTGGTAAGGGAACACATAATATCCAGACTCTCTTTTACGCTAGACCATTCCAGTTTGCATATCACCCAAACTGCTCCACCGATGACTCATCAGCAACAACAAATTAGCCTATAGAGAGGAAGCAGAACAACTGGTGTGATGGACTGGTGTAACACCAATAATCTGTCCCTAACAACAGAAATAACTGTAAACTTCAGGAAGAACTGAGCTAATCACACTCTACTCTACATCAATGGCACCACTGTAGAATCAGTCAGGATCGCAAAGTTCCTGGAGCTGCATGTTATGAATAATCTGATCTGGACTCTAAACACCTCATTTGGCAAGAGAGCCCAGTAGCACTTGTGCTTCCTGTATGAGGAGAGCATATCTGCCTTCTGTATGTTCCATATATTTAATACTGGTCAGATGGGTAAAGAAAACCAGAAAAGAGAGTCTAAGGTTGGATTTACACTACGACAAACGTGCGACCTGATTCTGATCTTTTGCGTATATGTGACACGTACTGAATATGTTTCCTGACATGTAAATGGTAAAAAGCCACATGGAATCGGATATTCTCAGATCTGTTTTGGGCCACTTGCATATGTAGAAATAAATCAGATACGTATCAGATATCCACCAATGCGACTGCTGTCTAAATACACAAATCAGAATTTCCTTCCCATTCCAACTCCTATATAACATTCCACCTTGTCTGCATATGAATGATGACCGCTCTCTGTAAACAGAAATGGAGGACATACTATATATATCAGACACACTGATGTGTGTTTNATGACCGCTCTCTGTAAACAGAAATGGAGGACATACTATATATATCAGACACACTGATGTGTGTTTGTCAAATAGATTACTGTGTGATAACAGGCTCCCATTACAGCAGCAAAAGTCCAACTCCACCCGCTTGTCCTCTGTGATTAACTGACGAAAACAGTATCCAGATGGGAGAGATAAATGTTCACACAACATATCAGGTGTTTCTCTCTGCATTTGAAAGTTGCTAACCCGCTGATCATATTTTTAAATAGTTCTCTCATCTTAGACCATTGAAGCGTTTTGTTTCCATCTGTCTCAGAAATGTACGCAACTGCATCCAGGCTGCAACACGTCAAAGCCATGTAAATACAGGTATCAGATATGGGCCTCTTAAAAAAAGAAAATAATATGCTGAACAAAAAATCAGATATAGGCACAAGATCAGAATTAAGCATCAAGACTTGTAGTGTAAATCCATCCTAAAACAGAGGCAACAATAGATTAGGTGGATGTAAATAGATTTAGATGTAGTACAGATCGATTCAAAGGGACAGAGTGGAGGGTGATGGCAGAGGGAAAGGGACAAATGAATGTAACTCCCAAGACGAAGAATATCAGTTGAAATACCTCTCAGATGTACTGTAATCATCAACAGGTGTTTAATATACTGTGACCACCCACTTTAACACACTAAACAGGGACTGATTGAGGAATAAAACTGAATCAGGGGATTAATAAGGTATGTTAATCTAAAAATATGATGAAAAGTCATTTTTTCCCCAGAAAGAAAAAAAAAAAAAAANAAAAAAAAAAAAAAAAAGCATGTTTTTCATGCAACTACAGTGTTTTTGGGTGGGATGAGGTTAACTAATTTAAAGTCATGCTTGTTAGAAATTAATTAAATCTTGGTTGTCCAAGTGTTTTGGACTTCATTTCATTGGATGGTGTGAACGAAGAGGGCTTGCCTCTTGAATTTGAAACAAATGATGTGGATACTGAGGGAACTGCAGGAAGCAGGGAAATCTGAGAGAAGAGGAGGAAGAATAAAAAATGAAGCAGTTTTGTAATTGAATTTTCTCCAAGCTCTCTTAATAAGGTACATTTTATTCCATACTAAGGCAGCACAAGGCTACAGCTGAGACAGGAAATTATTTAAATTCAACATGGCGCAGTGCGACTCATCAACAGTTGGAGCTTGACACTAACACTGCCTAGGTTAAGGTTTGAGGGCTCTGCTGACAAAATATTGCACTCTCAGGTGTCATAAATAAAGTCTGAGTGTTTAAGTCTGCTGTCTGTGTGCTTTAATTGGCCTAAAACTGAATCCCAGCAGAACTTTTTCCCAGTGTTCGCTCAGCTGTGTCTGCTTTCCTCCTATCTCTGTTTAATTTAAGGAAAGGTGAGTGGACCTCACTGTGTGCCTTTTGAAGCATTTATACTATACACTCATAGCACCAAATAGCGTATGCATACACACGCACACACACACAAATATTGAATGGAATATATTGTGGTATAATTGTCACAAAACACTTGTTACATTTGTCCAACCCAGTCTTCTTCCACAAATTATGTTTATACACAGCTAAACTATTTCTTAATAATTGTGCCCTGATTATTCAGTTCAAAAATGTTGTTAGTTACCATTGTGCTGATATGTTTAGGTATGTTCATTATCCATGTAGTACCAATCAAAATGCTTCCAGTGCTTGGAGATATAGAGAGAAATGAATACATACATACATGCATACAGGATGAGTTGTTTTCCCAGCAGATGACTTTTTTTTTTAACAGTGTTGTCTTGTAGCAGGAAACACAATTGTTGGGTGCTTGTGGAAATAAAATCAAGCCGGCTTAATCTCTCTTTTTTTCTCTCTCTTTTTTCAACATCTGGTTGTGGTTTTGATGGACTAAAGTAAAAACTGAAAAGTCTTGGAGAAATACTGTGATATTTTTATTTTTCCTCCATTATGCTTCAGTCTCACAGGAAACAGAATAGAGACAAGAGTACTCAATCCAGCATGTTCACCTGCACCACAAAAACCTGTACATGCTATTGTTGTAGTCCTACTTTCTACAATGCTTTGCCCTAAATGAGCACAAATGATAATGATTGAATGGATGGTTAAAAAAAAAAAAAAAAAAAAAAAAAAAATTGCAAAGTTTGGAGCTACAACAGTAAACCAAACATGTACAAAGTGTGAATACACAGTCACTGTAGATAGACTGTCTAAATAATGCTGTCTGACAGTTTCCAGCCTTTATTTTGAATGGAAATGATGAATGGGTAACTTCATCAAACACAAATGATCGACAAAGGCAACAACAAAAAAGCTGCAGTTTTTTTTTCTTTTTCTTTTTTTTTTGAAGTGTTGAAAGACATCTTGGAAGCACTATAAGAGAAGTGTGTTATAGATGGGAAGGGGGNGGGGGGGGGGGAGAAAGAGATTCTGGGATACTACAGAGAACCTAAGGTATGTGTGTGTGTTTACATAGGGAACATGTTGAATGGGGATGGAAGGACTGGGGACAAAGTTAAGATATGTGAGTGTGATGGGATGGATGATTGGATGAATTTTGTGGGGAGATGAAGTGGAAATTTATAATTTTGTGGATTTAGGGTGCAGTTTGTAGATGTTTGTGTAGCTTGGAGGCAATTTTGACTTATAATAAAAAAAAAAGCTTTACCTTATCTGATAGGTGAATATAAGCAAAGCCCCATGGTGGAAGGTATTAACTCCAATAAAAATAATTTGAAAAAAGAAGAAGAAGAAGAAGAAGAAAAAGAAGAAGAAGAAGAAGAAGAAGAAGAAGAAGAAGAAGAAGAAGAAGAAGAAGAAGAAGAAACACGAATGGCCAGCAATGCTCTCAGCAAGGAGTAAAAAAAACATTGCAGAATTATATAAAATAGGTGAAAAGTGATGGCATCATCATGTGGCGTGTGCATTAGGCATGTATTTGCTAAAGCTGGATTGTGCTGATGCATATCAGCCATGTCAAGCATGGGTTCAAGGGCAATTATGATAGAAAAACTACACCTTCTTTCTAGAAATCTCTCAGCATTACCAATTAGCCTGTGTATCACAACTCTGGCAATGGAAGTCATGATCAGCCTGAGTTTCGGTGGATAAATGCCAGCCATCATTTATCTAACATGGGCAGTGTTCAATCATCAAGCTGAGAAGTGACCAATCATACAATCAGTCTGGTGTTAAATGTTGATCACAGTTGAGTTCATTGGTAAATTGGCTCAGGGATGAGAGAAACCAGAAGGCAAATGAGTCATCTGATGTGCACAGCAGTGACCCTCCACACACACACACACACACACACACACACACACACACACACACACATCATCATCATCATCATCATCATCATCATCATCATCCTGTGCATAGCTGTATGCCCTTTGTCCGAATTATTAAACACATTACTGTGACACACCTACTATCTGAATGATTACCCTGGGCACAACAACCAAGCTAAATTTGTAACCAGGAAAAAAAAAGCAAAATAGATAAATAATCCATCTCTCACACAATATTAATTCCTTTAGGTGTGTGCAATAGTGCAAGAAAAAAAAGCATTCTGAGGTGAAAGAATGAGAAAAAAAATGTGAGAATTTGGAGAAAAAAGTCAGAATTCTGACTTTAATCTCAGAATTCTGAGATTAAAGTCAGAATTCTGATACACTACATATTTAGGTAAAGGGCCTTCATTAAAATGTATTCCTAATTAATTAAATTTTAACTAGAAAGTTCTTACAGTAATGTATTGAATGTCTTAAGTTTTACAGTACATCTCATGTATTACTTTACATTACAACATACACCTAACATAATACATAACTGCCAATAAATCAAAGGTCATTTTGAGGTGGTCACACAAAAACCTTTTGTCACGTCAGTGATAATTCAGCGTGCACATAAATGTAATATGTAAATTTAAATGGCAAATCATTGGGCATTTAATTAAGCATAATAGCAAGAAATAAATCTTGCATTTGACTGTCAATAATGCTAAAAAATTACATGTGAATATATGATATATTTAGGAAGGTATTAAGGAATACATTTCTGTTCCTTAATCCATTTTACTGTAGCAAGCATTTCATTCTAATACAGCTCCTTGGGATTAGGATGAATTAGATCATTCTGTAAGTAGTAAGCAATGTCTGCAAAAAGACATCTTACTCCTTCAGTCTGGTATGAAGAGGCTTAAAGTTGGAGAAGCAATTTCCAAGGCCACGGAAAACAGAAAACATGACATAGTCTGTTTAACTCCAAGAACTGTTAATGTATATTTTGAAAAATGCTGGATGTTATTACTCCAGTATTTTTCAAAAATACCACACAGCTGCAACATTAGTCATCCAAAATGTGAGCAAAGATTTAATTTGGTCAAAGCAGGCATCACATTTGAAGTAAAGGATATTTCCCTTTAAAATGAAACTTTTCTTATGATATATGCATTCTTCATAGGCCACCCTTGATGCTGTTGTTTATGCCTTTTTCTCCTTTAATCAATGTCGCTCTCAATGCATGCAGTGTTGCCTATGTCATTTTCCTCAACATTTTGCCTATTAATAATGCCTCTTAGTGTGAGCACCTGGGGAAATAAAGGATATAGACAGGAGGCTTCTAGCAGCTTTGTTATTTTGTGCTGCATATTCCCCACATGGGGTCCTTTCAGTCTCAGGGCAAGGTAAACAAAATGCCATGCTGCAAACTATTGTACCTTAGATTGATAAATTACTGTCTGAGCCTTAAAGTTATCCATGTGCTATAATTATCTGGCTTTTCCAATATTAATCTCAATGAAATATGTTTGTTAGATATTATATTGGAAAACCTTAATGAAAATGGTGGCCATTATTAACTACCAGTAAGCTCAAACCATATTGTTTTGAAGCAATGCAACGTTATAATTAATACATTCATATTTTATTTGTCTCCTCTACCTCAATATCTTCTTTTCAGCTGTTGATGTCTTACCCTCCCCCCGTCTTTCAGACACACTTTCATACTTTACACAACCACAGATGCTTGAACTGGTATATGAATATGGAATGTGTCTGAGTTTGCATCAAGAATCAGAGATGAAACTCCATTCAGATCTCAGACTTTCTAAGAGTGAAAAAGTACAAGCAAAGCTCAGCTTACAGTTCTCTGACAGATACACAAAGTTCAGAAAGTCTTCAGAAAACTCAGCAGACAGAGAATCCAGGTGTGCACAAAATAAAATATATGGTTTAGTCTGAGTCTGTTCAGGAGTTCGCATTAATAGCGTAGTGTGAATCTGTGTTGTCAGCTTTTGTGAAAGTCTGATGCGCTCCTCAGATGGCCAGTGTACGTGTTCTAACTGGGGTGTCTATTAAAATGATTATAACCTCTTTGTCATGAAGCTTAAACTTTCCTGTGTTTATGCATGTTTCATCTCACTTAAATCATATATACTTTAAATTACTTCTAATGTAAAGTATCTATTCTATTCTGTTATTTTAATATGACTGCAATGTATAGGAAATTTTTATTTGCTTATTTGTTTTGTTTGATGAGGTTTAATATCACTGTATCTGCAGATGTACAGCATGTATGTATCTGTATCCGATGCGTATGAAAAAAGTGTTGTCTTGTAAGCCCATGTGGGCTAGGCATAGTGTTCTACATGCATGACACAATAGAAAATAAAAATTCAAATTCAATTCTGTTTTTATGCTGTAGTTTTTAGATTTTTGCATGTATGTTTGACTACATCTTGTGTTTTACACAACTTTAAATATGAAACAATAGCATAGTCCTTTAAACTTGTTAGGCTATATTCACTGCTGTAACTGACTGATAAGACTTGAAATTATCAGAATTATAGGGTTCAAATCAGGCAACTGCTTTAATTAAGTTATTTTTACAGTCAGGGCAGACCAGGACATTTTCTGACAGACTGACTCTGAAATAACTGTGGCAGTCTATCTGCGTATCCTACATGTAATTTCACGTGCAAACATCTGTGCTTTTTACATTGTTCATTTCTTTTAATTACATATTTAGCATTAATTTATGGCCATTTTTTCTCTGTGTGTGTGTGTGTGTGTGTGTAGATATAGATATATACATATAGATATGTATTACACTCAAATACACATATATACAGTGTGTGTGTGTGTGTGTGTGTGTGTGCATGTGCGTATGTGCACGCATGCAAAGCATTTTTGTGACCTACATGCTTGCCTGGCTGCAGATCACTAGCAGTTCCCATTTAGAGCCAAAACCTTTATTTAGAATAGATGAAGGACTTCCTCCGTGTTCTGGAAAAAGGAAAAGGAGATGAAGATTTAAGGGGAAAAACTTAAAGGAAAGGAAAACAAAAAAATGACTGATAGGTTAACAGAAATTATGCAGCAGACAAGAGGAGCAGAAAAGAGGGCAGGTGGAGCGTTTTGGCTCTGTAGGGATCTGAGTTGGGGTAAGCTTGGGTGAACATGTTTTACTCAGTCTCAATTCTACTCAAATCTCTCTCTCTCTCTCTCTCTCTCTCTCTCTCTCTCTCTCTCTCTCTCTCAATTTGTACCCCTTTCTTTGTCTCTTAGAGCTTCATATTTATCTTATGATGCCAAATACAAATTAGATGAGTACATGAAACTTTCAACTACAAACTATGATGTCGCATTTAAAGAGGTTAACCCTTAATTTATTGCACCACTTTGTATGTTCCTATTACATTTATTTATTTGCCTTTTTAATAATGACATAGTGACATTTACATGCTGAAGTTAAAGCTTTTGTGTGGTTGGGGCAGACTAAAATTGCAAGTTGATGGAACAGTGCAACAAGTACAACTTGCATGTCATCAAACTGCAGAAGCAATATAAGAGAGCACAACCTTGCTACCGGTCCCAGTCTTAAAAGTCAAATAAACAAAGAAGGTTATAATATATAGAAATAAAATCAAATTAATTCAGTGCAGTAAAGTAATAATAGTGCTGTTGCCATGTGGCAATGTGTGTGTGTGTGTGTGTGTGTGTGTGTGTGTGTGTATATATGTGTGTGTGCATATACGTGTTGACAGTGGCACATAAGAAATATCAGAGCAAGATTGAATGTACTCTAACCTTAATCTCTCCAAGATTCATTGTAAGGATATATGCACACATGTACACACACACACACACACACACACACACACACACGCACACACAAAACTCAGCATAATACATAAAAGACTGGTGATAGTTGGTGTTCAAGGAGCTCCTGAAATATTCTGAACTAAGTGCCACACTCCTCATCGCTGAGCATAGAGCCGCTTAAGCAATAATGAGCTGAAGGCAGTGGAAGTTATTACAAAATTGTCAAGTATAAGTTATGAGGTTTTATGAAAAAAGAAAATAATTTACAGTCCTCATATATTGTTGGAATATGCTTTAGCCATTTTGACAGTGTAATAAACTACTCAAATTTTCAGGTTAAATTAATCAGTCCTAGAGATGGAAGTGGACAGTTTGTAGTATTATGGTGAAGTATGCAGTAGAATGTTCACAGTCATTATTCAAATGAGACAATATGCAGTCAACTTTATGGATTTAGTGGAACTAAATGTATGTTCCATGTCACTTATCTGCTGTAATGGAGCCTGCAGGCAAACCTACTTTTTGATGAATATAACATCTTGTCAGCCATTGATATCTGGTTAATGCATCTGTCCAAATCTAAAAAGACCAGTGAAGCAGAGAGCTGGAGCATTCGTAAAGCTGATATCTTCAGATCTCACAAACTGAGTTACTGTGAGGTACCACTACTTCACTGCATCATGTTAGCAGATCTGAACATTCCCCCATCTCCCAATTGCCTTTTAACTCCTGGGTTGAAACAATAAATTGCCATGTCAGCCAAACCATGTTTGTTTTTCAGCACTATTAATGACCAAAGGCTGAATTTTTTTTTCCCTCCAGCTAAGGTGAAGAGTCAGCCAGCTAAGCATTTTGCCTCTTGAAGCAGCTCAGATTTTGAAGAATTTAAAGACCAGCAAAGCCATTCTATTTCACTTTTCCCATGCTCTACCTGAGACCAGCTGCTGTTGTAGCAACAAAACTGCTAAGGCCGTTCTTTGTCACTAATTTTGTTTGTGGATTTCATGGAGATAATCTTATGATGGAGCCAAGAACTGGAGAATGTCCAGTTTGGTGAGTGTTAGGATTGCATATTTGCTTTTTGCAGATGATATAGTTCTGTTGGCTTAATTAGGCTGCGACACACATACAACACACATAAAAATGCAATCTGTCTGTTGCGACATTAAATTGAATACCTATATTATTGGTGTGAGACATCAGATAGTAAATTGCAGCAGTTACAATAACTGGAATGAAATTGTTTGACGGATGCTCACTGTCAAATCATCTAACAGAATAACAGGTACATCTAAACTCCAATAAACAAGCTGCTGATGAGTCCAAATAGCCAGGTATTTTTCTATTAGGAACCTGGTGTGAACCTAAATGAACCACATACAAAAATCTATTTGGTCCAAACCAAAGAAAACATCTGCTGTTGTGACGCAAAAGGAAAGATAAATGGCATTGACTATATGTGAATATGACAAACTACATGTCTGTTTCATGGGACTCAAACAATCAAGACCACGGCTAGGGCCATTCATATAAAAACCTCATAAATCAAAATCATGTTCTGTAACATGTATTATGCTGGACACTTTGTTCAGATGGTAATAACTCACATTGTTTTGTGAATACTGTCAGATAAAAATGTTCTGTGCTGAGAGAAAAAGACCTGAAGCTTGTATTTATTCTTTGTTTTTAACCTGTTACTCATTTATCAGACTCAGGGCCTCCCATCATCACAACAGGGTGTATATGGTTAGGATACTAAGGCCTCCAGAGGCACCGACTCAAAAACAGGAAGAAAAAACCCCAGACAGAAAGAGAAATATCAATCCATACTATCCACTGAGCTCCTGTCCTCCATACACTACAGCTACAAAGAACCTTTTCCCTAAGTGGCTGCTTTTTATCAGTCTTGGAGACATAATGGGGAGCTGGAAAAGGTAGCCAAACAACACTGTGAACGTATCCCATGCTTAATGAACCTGGAAGTCGTGATATCGGTTTGAAATTCTTGACTTATACGGCTATAAGAGGTCTCTGCAGGATGCTGCAACAGTAGATGTTATTGCTACATATTCCATATGCATTAAAGTTTCATCACAACACTTAATGATATACAGTATGTGCACATCAAGAGAGAACTCAGTCAAAATAGCATGTTGTGATGAAGAATACCCACAAGCATCTAGCCATTATTGACAATAGACACCTGCTGAGACAGCCAGGTCTGATAAAGGACACACAGAGAAAAGATGCGGAAAAGAGAAGACAGAGACACAAAAACAGGAAATTTTATTAACACTCAGGTATCTTAATGTCTTACTGTACTTTATTGTCTGTGGTACACTAGCACAGAGTGGGACAGGAAGAGAAAGGGTGGTAAAGAGAATCCTCACTGTTGTAAACTGAGAAACGGACCAGAAGAGAGGAGATGACAGGGAATGTTATTAGTTTCATAATAATTTCCATAATTTGAGATTATATATCCTTTTTTAATCTTTAGAATGACTTTGGGACACAGATTCAAAGCAAGAGAATCTGACTGGCTGTTGAATTATGAGTCATATGGGTCATTTATAGGTCATCTGACTCATACAGTTATTAACAAAACAGTCTGAGGTTTCTTTCTGATTTCTCAGGCTTCTGGTTGATTCTATCTTGCTCCCGTTGCTGAGCATTCTTTCTCATGGAGCCATTAAGTGTAATGTTAAGTAAAACAGATAATATGTACATTAAAAATTTAAGTTTAAAAAAAGATAGAGAGGTACATTTTCACATAAAATAGAGGATAAAGTACATACTGTGTAAGCTTATGACAAAACTAAATATAAAAAGATATTATAGTATTAAGGAAAAAATACTTTGAATTAATTATCAAAATCAAATTTGGATCAGTCTTCATGTTTTTAACATCTGCCAAGGTGGTTATGCGATCACTGGCAGTTATCTGTTAATTCTTCAAGAAGGATAACTTGAAAAGTTATGGATGGATTTTGATGAAATTTGGGGGACAGATAGATGATGTCAAGAGGAAGAAATGATTAAATTTTGGAGGTGATCAACCTGATGGTGGTGCTGTAATAACCACATTTACATTTTAGCCTATAACTTTTGAACCCTAAGTCATAAAATCCAAATCCTTTTTTTCCTGGATTCCTTGAGTCTAGTCACATCATATAGGCCCCGCCCATCACTGCCTGATGACATTTTTCACCATTTTGAATTTTTTTTCCAAAATAGGTTTTTCTACCTCCTCCTACAATTTTGTCTACATTGTCACACAATTGTGCATATAGGATGTTTGGACCAAGCCATAAAAAGTTATTTCTTTATTTTTTATATTCCTTAACATTTTGCTAGTGCATCCCTGCCTATAAAATCCTTGGCAGAGGTATGCATGCCTTCTTGTATTATAAAGTTTTGCATTTCTGACCAATATCTAAAAACACAAATAAAGACATTATGTGTGTCATACTTAGGATTGACAAGTTTTGAGAAATAATGAAGAAAACTGGTTGTGTGTTTCTTTTTTTCCCAATGGTCTAGACCAAATTTGCATAATTATGAATCATGTGTAGTAAAATTATTTACTGATAATATTCAGAATTAACTTTGAAGTTGATAACAACAAAACCCCAAAAAATCAAATCCCTGATTACAAGTGGTTATAATAACTAAATCCCAACTATGTAGCCAAAAACTTACAAAATGAGGATATATGATATGCTTATAGGATAATTTTTTTGGAGAGAATAATTAAACACGATTGAAGATTGTGCTTTATTACACTGGGGAACACAACACAGTCTTCTCCTGCCTGTGATCTTGTAAGGTTATACTGTCATTTTCAATTTATTTATTTATTATTTTTTCCATTTATGATTTTCTCTTCATCTTACCACTCTAGATGTTACCAGATGTGTGGGTTGAACGCTAATTATGTAAGAGTTAAGCTCCATATGTTTGTTTATTCATTTTTCATTTATGTGTTAGATTACGCACTAAGTGATGTAAAGCCTCTAGAGCCCTCGGTAATGAAAATACAGTATCAGCTCACAGTTGGTTCCAGTAGTGGAAGACGCTGATTTAGCTGAAGTGGAATTTCTATTAAAGGTGTGGTTTTTTACTACACCACAAACGTGTATTACTTGTTTTTTGTTCTATTCACAGATTGTTTTAAGCAGAGCAGTACCATTTAACCCTGATTTCAATAGAAAAATTTGTTCATCTGAAAAAAATACAGAAAGTTGACAAGATCTTTTTAGGTTGAGATACAGAGATGAGACTGTTTGAGCTTTTCCATTTGTTAATGTTCAGTTACTAATGTAACATTTTTAAAAGATAATTTCTTCCAATCTCTCGATTTAATTTAATTTTATTTAATGTAATGCAAACCCAATACTAATTCTTGCCTGTTCTGATGTTTAATATAGTGTCTGAAAATTTACTGCATCATGAAAAATACAAATTAGACTAGTAAAATTTTATCACCCTCTCAATGTAAATTATAACAACTAGTGCAGTGCCCGTTTGAACTGTGCCTGTTTGGAACGGACCGGACTTTATGGTGTGCATGCTGCAGCCTGCCATGATTTTGTTCTGCATGTCCTCCTGAGCTAGCTTTGTTTGATGTACGGGGTCGGGTTGAGACCTTGGCACTGGACTGGAGCATATGCTGATGCACCAGGAGCATATCCTGCCGCTGCAGCCGGAGCGTATCCTGCTGTGAGGACTACTTTTTACTGGCACAGTTCAATTCCGCTCATCCAAACAATTTCACACGCGACATTGCACATCCTTGGGTCCTGAGCAATGAACCTGCTGAATTTCAGCTTGATACAGTGATGGGTTCTCGAGATACTGGTGCCACAGACAGAGATTTCTGTCTTTATAGTTTGATACATAACCAACAATATCAAAAGCAATATCACTTTTTCTGCCTTCTATTTCCAAGGTTTACATGTTTTGTGCCCATTATTGTCATAATACCTCAGCAACTTGGTGATTAGAGAAATCCTCACTATCACCATCCACCTTTATGATCTCAGATTATAATATTAGTATTTCCAAATGGCACCTGAAAACAACATAATATTATTTTGTTTGGTTGATCTGTTGGGAATATGAACAACAAGATCAGTTTGGTATATCTTTGAAGGATAGAATGTAAGTTGGCAGAGAATGAAAGAAAGCGAGATGGACTGAGATGTATTAAATTCAGATGCTGCACACACACACACACACACACACACAGATACACACGGCATCATGGTGCCTGCCAGTCTAACACAGGGTTGTGACACNACACACACACAGATACACACGGCATCATGGTGCCTGCCAGTCTAACACAGGGTTGTGACACAACATGAGATGTTATTTTATGTTTTTGTATCAGGTCAACTGGCCTCCTGGCATAACTCCTAATACTCCAGATGGCCAGTCCACACCTGTGCTGGCAACTGCATGCTTTACCAACCAAGCTGAACTGAACGTCAAGCTTGCAGGATTTTTTTTTTTTTTAACAGTCTTCCACAACGACACACACACGTACAAACACACGGTGCAGTGTATGTATGTGATAATTTCTGCCATTCACAATTAATAAAGAGCACTGCTATGCTGTTGTATTTGGGAATCAGTTACAGTATTTCAGTGCATTCAGTTGGAACTTACAATATGCTACACGACTGTCAGAAAAAGAGCGAAGGAAGGAATGATATGAACTGACAGTGACAGAATATTTGAGTAAATGTCTGTAGAGGCAAGGGAGAGAGAGAGAGAGAGAGAGAGAGAGAGAGAGAGAGAGAGAGAGAGAGAGAGAGACAGAAAGAAAAAAGAAAAATATGTAGCAAATGATAGAGACCAAAAGTGTGTTAGTGTAATGATCTCCTAATGAAGCAGCCTCAACACTTACACACTTGAGTACCTTGGAACATGTATAGATAACTACTGTGATTCAGACACACACTGCAGCATTTATTATAGAACGGAGTGTGTCTGTGTATCCAGTGCCTCAATGTGACTGGAGATGAAAATATGTCTGAGAAAAGCAGGAACTTCTCCATAGAGTTAACAGAGATGCAAAAAGCTTTAAACTGACAAAATGTTTGTCACTGAAAGGCCAAAAATATTCAGATTTCTTTACTTCAGTAAAAGTAGCAACACTGTGTTTTCGGGAAAATGTGCTTGTGTTTAAAAAGACTCGAAAAACTGCGACTTTGACAATGATGATTGATTTGAAGCAGTTTGCCAGTTTTTTTTTTTTTTTTTTTTTTTTGTTTGTTTTTTTTGTTTTGTTTTGTTTTGTTTTTTTCCAGAAAAGCTAAAACACATACAGTAGCTGGAGTTGTTTTCTGTTGTGTTCAATGGCAAATAATACACATTTTTTAACAAATTGGGGACATCTTTATACCCCTAAGAAAAGATGTGAGTCAGCCTACTGAGCCAAAGGGATGCATTTTTATCAGTTTTTAATACATGAGGCATGATGCAACTAAATTTAACATCTTGAGAGCTTAAAGGTCGGTCATTTGTCTCAGCTTGAAATGTTGTTTTTATCTTTAAAATAGCTGGAGTTGAATTTTACTGAACCGTCATGTCATCATATCCTTGTGTGGCCAAACTATTGAGGAGGACAGAGGAGAGTAAGTATAAGATAATGTTGTTCAAAGGAAACAGATGCTATTGAGGAGAAGGGATTAGTCAACAAAAGGAATGAAGGACTTTTTCTGTGGCAGAGAGAAGGTTGGTGATAGAGGAAAGGACAGACGAACAAAGAGAGAGACAGAAAGCCACAGCAAGCTACAGAGAGGTCTCTGTTCCTCAGCCAAATCCTTGTGCTTTTGAATACCAGCCAGACATTTTGTTTACATGATGGCCTTTGCTGGCAAGAGCACACACACACACACACACACACACACATGCACACACACATAATACCACAGACATACAGTACAGTACACTGACACTTCAAAAGGAATATTACTAGCATGGTTAAGTGACCCCTCAGTAGGGAATATAGTGAAGCTTAAGATTCTAGTCCATTTTGAGCCAGCATTCTCGTGTCTGCACATCTTCATCTAATCTTCTATGGATGGACGCATCATTTGACATGTTTTCAGTGTAGTTTGAAATAACATACCGACTTTAAAATTACTGATAGATTGGTTCCATCCTTTTCATCCAGAGGGAATATTATACTGTATACAAGATGTGGTGTTGAAGTACCTCATAAAAAAAAAGAACTAACTTAAGTGGATGTACTGCAGCTGATGTATAAAGATGACTGCAACTTAGCAGTTTGTGTCGGCGTTGAAAGAAGCCTGAAAATATTCAAAATCAAATTAGCTCAAAATCAACTCAAAATTAATTTCAAATTGCAGTTCTATCTGTTATACTGTGTTTTTATGTCATGGCTGAGATTTCAAAATTGTGTTTTTTTTTTCAATGCCAGTTGACAGAGGTACAATCTGGTGTGAGGAACAAAATCTCAATCCCTGATCAATTAATAAAATCTGATCAGTTGTGCTGTCTTTCACCCTTTCTCCTACATCTTCAGAGGCTTGTGTTCAGAGAAGGCCAATTAATGCTTTTAGTGCTTTCTCTTGTGATCTATCAACAACTGTAAATCCTCCATTGCTTCTCTCTGCCAAGGTGTTCCTCAAGGTTTAGTACTTGGTCCTCTCCTACTCATACTCTATGCACTCCTACTTGGCAACATGATCTTCAGCAATGGCCTCCGTTTTCACTTCTATTCTTAAAACATTCAGTTGTATATCTCCATTAAATCTGTCACATCCATCACTCACTCCACCTTGACTAACTCCCTCAAAGAAATAAAATCGTGGAGGGAGTGCAGAGTTTTACTGCTGATGGTTATAACTCAAGAATTGGCATGTGAACATAAACACATATACACTTATCTTCCTTGACCACCTCCTATAAGTACCACTGAACCTGAATACTAACCTTTGTGGCTCATGCTGTATGTATCCTCATCAACAAAATGCCACAAGGAGAAAATACAGCTAAATCAAGGGTGACACCCAATGAGTTCATTTTCTAAAGAGCACAAACATGCTGTTACTAAATGTCCTTAATAGGCTTTCTGCTTGTTTGCTTGGAGTGGACAGACAAAAGATTAGTGGACAACCTGTCCCTGCAGTTACACTGATAACATGAGAACTTCTAGGTGCCAGCCTCTCTCTCTCTCTCTCTCTCTCTCTCTCTCTCTCTCTCTCTCTCTCCTTCTCATTGGTTATTAGTTCCTGACTTTGTTCCTGCTGCTCCTCTTCCTTCTCTTTTTGCACACCAAGGACTCAAAAGTAAAATGTTAAATTACCTGACTAAAAACACATCACAGCAGCAATACCACTTCATGTCTCTTTTTTAGTGCCAGTTACGTTTTGCTTTCTTGTAACTCAGCCCTCAGTGCAGGCTAACAGACAATCCCTATCATCAAAACAACCACAGAGAAAATCATGCTGACATAACAAACTGGAAATGCCCCACCACACACACACAAACACACAATTTTAAGTATTTTCTAAATGAAGCAAACAATATTAAATGTCTGTTACACTGCTTTTTATATTAGACAAGACTTTGTATGCTCAACTGAAATGATGTTTTTTTGACAATAAAAGAAAAGTTGCAGAATTGATCTGTTAAGTTGAGCATGTAAAAAAAAAAAAAAANAAAAAAAAAAAAAAAGTGGGGGGCAGAAAGAAACACATGTTGTGCAAACAGACACTCGAAGGCTCATGTTCACATGTAGACATGACTTGATAGTTTGGTGTAAGCTGTGTTATTTTTATGCTTGCCTACAGCTTGCAGTGATGAGAAAAATCATTGAAGAGATGTTATTCATAACAGCAACCGTTTCCTGTGTGTCATTGTTGAACTTGCCCAACTAGCCCATTTGAGAAGTAAAACAGCCTGGACAACGTGACCACCATGATACAATGACATTTGGTCTGCCAGAAGTGACATGATGTTTGTTGAGACAGTCTTTAGCCTAACGTGTGACAAATTGTCATCTCTTCTGCAGAAAATGTTGCCAATTTTTGCATCATGGTATCTGGTTTCTGCAGAAGATGCTCACACTTTGAATTCAACTCATACTTCATCTTTTAATATGTAGCACACTGCATACCAATCGAAAAATAATCATATCTTCTGTTTCTACATTATCATAATACTCAATACTGAGCTTATCAAGTATTTTATGTATATTTTTTTAATCTTTTTGTGATCTGCATTAATACCTCTCTTCCTGTTGTCTTTGTAATCTTATCCCCTTCTTTTATGCCTTTATGTTGATGGTGCACAGCTATTTTCTATCACCTTCCCTTCTTTGTTATGATTTCTGTCCTCTTCTGTTATTTTCCTAATTTATCTTCAGCCCACTTTTAAATTTCTTTTGCTCCCAAATATTTTTATCCAGGGCCTTTTGTCCTGCTACCTGCAGCAACAGACTACTTTTATAACACAGAGACCAAAGGTACTAGCTCGACATTGATTCTTCTGATGCAGGAGAGCACAAAATGTTATAGATTTTCACTTGTATTCACAGCCATGATTACAGCAGAAAATTTGTGTTTTCATTAGGTGAAGACTGGAGGTCATCCATCACAGTGCAACCTTGGAACAAAGGATTACTGTAGCTACAGAATCATTCATGTTTAGCAGTGCTAAACATTACCTACCTGTATAAAAATTTTTTATTAACCATATTGTTAGTAAGACCATCATACATTCACATGAACCTACATCATGTCAGAAAAAATAATATTCCCTCTTTACTCTTAATGTCCTGCAGGAAAAAATCTAATATTGAGATGTTCATTTTTTTTTTTCACCTGTTCTCACCTGCATATTAACCATTATTTACTGTACTTCTGTGAGGGTGTGGAGAGTGTCTCCACATTTGGAAGTAAAAACACTTGTTTTCAGCAGGCAGACATACTTAGTAGCTAGCTCGGCTAGTTTAAGGGGCTTGCTGCACAAAACCTCCCACACTGTGTACATTAAGTACACATAAGCACTGCACAAGGGTTGACTGGTATGTTCTGAGCCTGACACATAAAGAACTGAACAAGGACTGTGACATTTTTTGCACATCAAATGTATTCATTTGAGCTCAGTGATTCTAAGTTACAACCTCAAGAGGTACCCAAGGATGTGTGACTTGCAAATGGAGAAACTAGACAAACACGCAGTGATTATGTACCTGCTGAATGCTTGCAAAGATTGTGACTTTGAATCCAGTTCCTATTCACCTGATTAGGTCCCCCTCAGATTACCTTTTGAAACCTTCTTGGAACCCGTTTTGCCACAGACGACATTATATCAGCAGTGGAGGATTTTTTTTTTTTTTTTTTTTTTTTTTTTGCATAAGGAAGAAAGGGACTTCTATGAGATTGAGATCAATTGTGTCTGAAGTTGTAAGGAAATTAAGTAAGGGTGTTAAGGGTGTTTTACAGTAACTGCCAAACACCTGAGTAAGATCTTTCTACAATAGGCTCAGAACGTATCAATCAACCCAACGCATGCCATGCAAGCACAGAATAATTGGAATGTTTTTGAAATGCACAATAAACATCCGTATTAGGAGGATAGTTTTGATTTGTTGTTTCATTATGTGCTTCATTAGATAAATAAGCATCAACAGGGCAAGGAGGTAAAATCTCAACCTGAAATGTTTCATCTCCTGCTGTCAATCATCTATGTGCAAACAAATATCTTTTCACCAAAATAGTAGCTGCCTTATTTAGTCTCTCACCTTAGATGATCTTATTTTATTGCTATTTTATTTTGATATAAATTACCAGCTGTTACTTAAACCAGATTTTGATTGATTTTTTTTTTATCTGCACGTAACTAGCACATACAATAACTCTCAGTGAAATGTCCAAACTATTCAAATTAACAATGAAACTGTTTTAAACCAAACATTTATTTAAAAAAAACAAAACAAAACAAAACAAACAAACAAAAAAAAAAAAAAANAAAAAAAAAAAAAACATGATAGTAATTCTATTACAGGGATCCATTGGTAAACAGACCTGGTGTCCCAGACAGCCACCTGTGAGAAGGTGAACCAGGAATATGAACAAATGATACCATAATAACCACATGACATGCAATGTTATTTTCATACATTTTCCTTTTTATAGAAAGAGCCACAAAGAGTTAAATGTAAAAGAGTTAAAAGAGTTACCTTCCCATCTACAATACCAAGGAGCTCTCTCTCTCTCTCTCTCTCTCTCTCTCTCTCTCTCTCTCTCTCTCTATCTCTCTATCTCTCTTTCTCTCTCTCTGTCTGTCTTTATATCTTTGTCTTTCTCAATTGCATGTGTTTGTGTGTGTGTGTGTGTGTGTGTGTGAACATGTGTGTTTTCCACTATCCAGTGTCTAAAGTGGTTGGCACTGTGCTGAACACCACTGTGACCCTGATCGATACAGCAGAAACAGACAAAAACAGTGTGTGTGTATGTGCGTGCGTGTGTGTGTGTGTGTTAGTAAGCAGAAGAAAAATTCCCTGTACTCCAATTTCCTGCTCTTTTTCTCTCCATATTTATTCCACTCTCCATCGCTCTTCATCCTCTGAGATATTATTTGGACCTCCCTCTCTCTCTCTCTCTCTCTCTCTCTCTCTCTCTCTCTCTCTCTCTCTGTGTGTGTGTGTGTGNCTCTCTCTCTCTCTCTCTCTCTCTCTCTCTCTCTCTCTCTCTCTCTCTGTGTGTGTGTGTGTGTATCCATATGATATGGTACAGTATGATATAATACAATATGATATGATACAAGTACTTATGTGTGTGTCTGTCTTTGTACAACGCAACATGTAGGCAGGCTGGCAGTCACATGCATGAAGACATTACCATGCACATACTCTTACACAGATGTTTGATGTAATCTGAAATGAATACAGTACTCTAGAGACTATAGATTATTATGCTGTGCAGCTAATGCAGTTATACTTTCTAATCTCTGCCCTTCAGTTGGGATTTTACTGTTCTCTCTCGTTATCTCTCTGCTACTAATATTAGAAAGCCTGAGATATGAATATCAGGTGTTTATTTCAGAAACATTTTAGGAGATATTTACAAGTCTGGGAACACAACATATGCATGAATACCTTTATTTTCCACACGGATCATTTTCTACAAAATTAAACTAATGTCCCACATTCCATTTCCAAGCAGCTGCTTATTGCCACACCGCAGCCAAGATCTCCTCAAAGTTATTAAATAGGTCATGTTTGGATTTGAGATGCAAGCAAATGCAAATGAATGACGGAATCGTTTATCTTCCATTTGAGCTAACTCATAAATGGAAACACAACTTGGAAGTATCCAGAAGAAGATGTAAGCACTATTCTTTGGACAAAATATTAAACACACAGAAAAGTATTAAACGCTCAGAAAAGAAGCATTGAAAATATCTGATGTTAAATGAAAGCCATACCAGTGTTTTACCTTTCAGTAACTTTTGTTTATCCTTAGTAAAGCTACTTTAACCATTCTACAATTTATCTCATCATGTCTGTAAAGAAGAAAACAATCCTGGCCTGATTGTTTGTCTTCTTGTTTGTTATTTAGCAGGATAATAAAAAAAAAAAAAAAAAAAAAAAAAATTACATAACAGGTTTCTTAAAAATTTGGTTTGAATTTAGGCGATGAGTCAATATACTGTATTTTATGTATGATTTTGATGTAGATAGGAACACCATGTCATCATATATAAAATCACTTTATGTTTCAGCTTAAAATTTCTGAGTCGTGTCGTACAAGGAAATTCCTTTTTTTCTTTTCTTTTCTAATTTGGATTCTTTAGTTCAAGACAAATTTATCAGTTTTCTGACGTTTTGAAGACCTTCTCACTATTCCAACAAATGCCATCAAATGTTCACCAAATTTACCACACATTTGTATAAGGTCAAAAAAATTATAAGAATTTCATTTTACATTTTTAAACAATTAAATGGTCATCAAAATCTGTTAGTAATGAAATATTGCTTGAAATACAGGCTTATTGACACAACATTGTTTAACGTATCGGCAGAATGTTCCTACTCATTGCATTTGCAAAATGTTTATTCATCAAACTAGTTTCAGGGTTCCTACAGGAACTTGACCAACAGAAAGTTTGACTCAAGTTAATTGCTTAGGGTTAGGCAACTAGGTTAAAGTTGTTCTTAATGTGGTTCTCAATAGTGGTTGTCAATCCTGGTCCTCATTGCCATGACACTGTATTTTCCAATGAACAATTTAAATGCCCAACACTTGTGAATCTGGCTCATTCAAAATGTCAGTGAATTCATCCTTATACAATGTGTTTATATTCCCAGACAGGATGGAGGTATTGGACGGCAGCCAGTCAGCACGATTTTCTATCACTGTTTATATTTTGATGCAGATCAGGATCTAGATGCCAATTTAGAGGATTTGCAGCCTTGACAGTGATATGTGCTGTCTGAGTACTCTCAGTTTTATTTTATTTATTTATTTATTTATTTATTTTAGAATATGAGCTCTGGTTGCTTATATTTAGAACTGCTCCAAAATGGTCTTTTTTGGAAAAAGATTACTTGATTCTCCCACAATCAAGCAATCTTAAAGTCATAAATTAGCTTACCATCGGAGGCATTCTTCCTATTTCTGTATGTGTGTATATGTGTACATCTGTGTGTGTATTTATGAGCAAGATTTACCACAGCTATGATAAACATCTTAATCCCTTATAATTACATTGGATCACACACACACACACACTTATATACACACACACACACACACCAAGCCTCTCAGGTGGGATTCTCATACACTTCCAAGTAATTACCTCGTCTATCAAACAAACGAGCTAAGAGAGAATGAACAAGGCAAAGAAGGGAGGGAGGAGATGGAGAGAGTGAGGCCATGGG
This sequence comes from Lucifuga dentata, assembly GCA_014773175.1. Lineage (NCBI taxonomy): Eukaryota > Metazoa > Chordata > Actinopteri > Ophidiiformes > Bythitidae > Lucifuga > Lucifuga dentata. The sequence goes on from VXCM01003484.1 coordinate 48,095, forward strand.
GGAGTCCAGCGAGGTTGGGTTGAGGATGGAAGGTGAACTGAATGGAGTAGGAGGAGAGGAGATGGAGGTGTTCTATTTCCATATGAATTATCATTTCTTTTCTTCGCTGTCCTCTTTCTCAGCACCATATCTTCTGAATAGCCATCATTACAAGGGTTGCATTTTATTTATTTATTTATTTTATTTTTTTTGTGAATGACTTGTGTGATTCAGCTTCTGCTTCTCTGCTGTTTTGTTTGTTTGTTTGTTTTAAATCCATGTTTGTGTTTTCTTTATTTTCAGTATATCTATACCTCCACATAAAGTTCCAGTATAGACAAAGCCAGAGATGTTAGAAAAATTTGCTCTGGGGCTACCTACCACACTTCTGACAAATTTCTCATTTAAAGGCAAAATGTTCTGGCAGTAGAAATTTTAGTTGTTGACTCTAATATGAAGCAAAGTGATAAAGGGTATGTTGAGATATTAAAATTGTGCCTTTGGGCAGGCAGTCCAAGCTAGTTGGCTTTGAGGGCCTGAACGCCCTGCAGTGGCCTTCATCACTCGTTGGCATGGTGTCTTAATGTGCCTTTCCTTTCCTGTGAATATTCCNCCCCCCGCACTGTCAATCATTTTCTTTACATTTATGACCTCTTCTTCATTTATCTCTCTCATTCCTTCCTCTTATTCTCCACCACATTACCTTCATCCTACATCAAGAAGCTCAGATGCAGCAAAACATTTTACCAAGTAGTTTTTGTCTATTATTGAATCTTTGAAACTGTAACACACAAATACTGTATATCATATAACCAGACACAATCATGTCTCTCTCTCTCTCTCTCTCTCTCTCTCTCTCTCTCTCTCTCTCTAGATATACATTCATACAAACATCCACTCAAAGGAAACTTTCTCTGTTCTTATTCTGTCCAAGCTCCGTAAATAATAATTCAAAACACTTTTTTTTTTTTAAACTTAGTCTTTTTCTTACTTTTCTTTATGTATGTGTTATTCATTTGCTCTGTTGGTAAGTTTTAGTTCTGAGGAGCATATTGTTTGTGGGCACAGACAACGAGGTAGCAGAGGCAGGCTGACATCATCATGACGACAAAGAACCCAGGGTCATTACAGCAATATCACCGAGGAAGTTGGACGTGTGGAGAAGCTGTCTAGTTTTATGAAAATGCAATAAGAAACAAATAGATTGCTTTTAGGTTTTCATGGCCTTTTAATTACTGAGTGGTTCCACATCCATCAGAGCATTTAAAACTAAAATTAATTTCATAAAGCATTGAAATCAAAGCCAGTATCTCTGCACATCACACATTTTAGGTATTTTCTCACTTAACTTACTGGTGGCATTCCCAACCAAAAATTACACAAACCTTTGTTATGTATTTAGTTTAATTTAAACTTGTTCCACCTTTTGCCACAAACAGAATGATGACTGAGTGTGGTCAGAAATGTGCTTGTTGCTCATGTAATTACACTCCACAGTGACATACTGAACACACTCACTTCAACTGTACTGCAGTGGGATAACAGCTTAACTTGTAGAGGTCAGCAAAAACAACATTTCTGCCACAGTTAAGTTGCTCTTCAATGTCTTTAAACATCTGCAAAAAGTTGGAGGTTGTATAAATGTCTTCCCTTTCGGCCTAATGACTTCCTATATACGTCCATCTGAAGGTGCCAGAGTATTATTTAAGTGACATACTTGTCACTCTGCACTGTAAAAAATCTTACTTAAAAAATAAAAAAATGAGGCAACATTTTCCAATCATTTTTTTAAAGTTGGGTGAACTACTGGTATTTTTGAGTAGGACAAACTCAATAATATATATTTGACTTTAAGATGTAAAATTAAGTACAGCCTATGTGGAAACAGCCAAGAAATTGAGTTGAGCCCAACTTGATAGTCGTCAACATATGACCATTAAACTTGATTAAAATTTAAGAAGAAACACTACAAAATTGAGTTCCATGAACTCATACATTTTTTTTTAATTTTGACAAACTCTTGTTTTGTGTGTTTGTGTCACTCATTCACTTACCCAACCCTGACTTCTCCTGCCAGTCCAAGGAATGAACCAGCAACCTTTCAGTCATGAGCTCGCTTCTCTAACATTTAAGCCACCACTGTTCCATTACAGGAAGAAGTACAGACATGCTACATCAGCACTTTCACCAGTTTTATAAATCTTTACCCGTATTCTGGTATTATTCCACAAATATAAACATGCCAACAAACAGTCCATGTTAAATACATCAAATGTAAACTTTCTGTGCAAGATTTTGTATCTCAAACTGTCAACATGTGTTGACAGTTTCACTCAAACACACAAAACAAGAGTTTGTGAAAATTAAAAAAATGTATGCTCTAATTCTTATTCAATTGACAGATGGTTAGTTACGACTCGCTATTCTTCCCAGTTTACACAGGCTGCTCATCAGGGATCTGAGACACAGTGATATCACAGTGGACACAAATAGTTCACCATGCAATGTTACGCGTCACTGAACATGATGGAGAGAGAAGGACTGCCCCTTCCCACCAATCCTCTCCATTTATTTCTGATCCAGAAATACTGTGTCACTGCAACAGCCGTGTGCATCAGCTGCATTTCCTCCAAAAGACTGGCATTAAGAAAAAAAAAAAAAAATCAAATGGAAACATTAAGTTTTCAGTTTGAGTAGAAGTCTGTGACTGCAATAACAACATGATTTGGCAAAGCAGAGACAAGAGTGTTCATTAAAAAATCATAACCATTGGATGGTTAATTTTAATTGGTTGATTAAATTTTATAGTGGCTGGGCAGGAAACAAGTGCTTGTTTTTGAAAAGATCAATTACTTGTGGCTTGTAAACTGGATCATTACAGGGAATTGTCAGTCATCCAACCATGTAAAGACTTAAAGACTTAGCTTTCATTTCTAGTTTGGCAGTAGTGAGTGTCAGAAGTCAAATTGAATATATACTGTATATTGCTGTATTGTTGCTTTTGTAAAACAAAGCAAATGTAAGACAGTATATCATGTTTTTACTCAACAGTGTTATTTATAACTGCAAATGTGGCAATTGTAGATTGTAATTGTAGCTTTCAAATAAAATCACACAGTTACTCACAGAAAACATGGCAACCAGGCTTTGCCATATATTCAGACACCTAGTTGACCCATAACACACCCACTTGCATTGCAGGATAGTACTTTCTGCTAATGCCACCCCATTTTCCAAGTGTGCCGTGCACCTTCAGCTGCAAAATTATCAAAGTGTGCCGCCGTGTCTCTGCAGACTACACAGCATTGCTTTACTGCAGTTTGCACTCTGCACCTTCTTTTTTATAGGCTCAGGGACCTGTGTGAAGCCTGCATGCATCTGGCAAAAGTTTTGGTCAAACCATGTCATTCAAGGAGTGCAGATGGGAAAAGGGAAGCAGAGAAAGAGTTTATCCACTTTTACACTTTATGTATATATCATTATGTTATGGAGAGAAGACAAAAAGTCTGAGACAGAAAAGTGGAAGCATAGCTAGTATTAAGACATTTTCCTTACATATTTTCCTTATTTCAGCAGAGTTGCAGCCAGTTCACTATAAAAGGTGTCAGTTCTGAGTTTCTTTTGGGGATAAAGCTGCTAGCAGATTCTCTTTATGTGAACCACTGTTTGATATGATATGATTTTTTTTTTTCGTATCGTATCATTTTCTTCATTTCCGTTTACCCAAATAATTCATTGGCACACTGATGGAAAATCCAGTCTTTACATATTATGGATATTTGGATGTGATGGGATAGTTTGCTAGATAGATTAGATGTTGTAAATAGAAGTTCCAAAAGCTGCATTCAGCACCTGAAAATTGCACAAAGAAAGCTTCAGAGAAAGAAACAAGTGTCGAGTAATCCTGAAAGACAGAAGGGGAAAGGAACTGCACTGATGTTGAATTCACTCTGCAATCACAGAGCAAGATGAAAACAGATAAAAGCCTGATGGTGATGAAGCACAATGACTGTGACAACCATTACATGGTGACACAACAGCAGCTTGGTCAATTAGATAACAGCAATGCACTGCAACTGTCAAGGAAAATCTAAAAGCTACACGACAGGATATGTGTGTGCGGCTGCATTTCGTGTGTGGCTGTGCAAGTTTAATTTGTACTTTGCAGTATTGGTTTACACCTGCTCCTCGATTCAGAATTGTTGAAATCATTAAAACACCATCTATACCTGCACATCTATAACCATTAGAAAGCAATAAACTGTACAGACTTGGCACGAATAAAGTAATCAATTTGAAATGAAAGCAGAATGGTGACTGCACATTCCAGACAAACCATGTTAGCATTGACCTGATCGAAGGCTGCAAATGCCAGGCTCTCTCTCTCTCTCTCTCTCTCTCTCTCTCTCTCTCTCTCTTTCAGTGTCTTTGTGTGTGGTGCTTTTCATCTCTAGAGTGAGGGTCGTTGTCATAACTGACTGATTTGGGTTTTTTTTTTATGAATCAGCTGTGTCTTTTCGTGGTTGTGTGTGTGTGTATGTCATACATCCTCTGGAGTTGCTTCTGTACACTGTAAAATGTGACAAGTTGATCTTGCTTAAAAAAATTCTAGGAAACTGATTGCCTTGAAAAAGGTAAGTAAATATAACTATTAGTCTTAAGTTATGTTTACTTTATGTCTACTTGAACTTGAGACTATATAGTTATATTTACTTACCCTTTTCAAGGCAATCAGTTTCCTAGAATTTTTTTAAGCAAGATCAACTTGTCACATTTTACAGTGTATGCTTGCATTTTTATTTTGTGAATTTCAGGCATTAAAAATAAATGCTAATGAACAATGATTCCTTTATGTATCTACTACATGATGTATCCCAGCATGCACTGGGCAAGAGAAAACCCTGGTTGTTAGTCTATCACAGAACTATCTGCGGGCAATTTAGAGTTTCTAGTCTAGTCTAGTCTTCGGCCCACGCAGACACAAAAACTCCAGAAAGGCCTTAGGTGGCTGTCTCAGGTTCCAGCTTAGACCTTCATACTGTGATGCGAGAATACCAACCGATGACCGACTGAGTCGTAAAAAACAAAAACAAAAACTAAGGACAAAGTCAAGCCAAGTATAAATTCCTCACCAACTTACAAGGAACTTTCTCTAACAAAATTTCAGAGGAGAATTACCAGCTACATTTGAGGCTCCCATTCAACAACAAGGTTTTTTCTGTGAAGCTAATGATGATGATGATGATGATGATGATGATGATGATGATGATGATGATGGGATTTTAAGTTTTGTACCTCCAGGATTTCGAGCCTGTCTCTTCACATTGTCATGGTTACGTGTGAAAAGAGAACGAGATACACAGGGAGCAAGGGTGAGTGTGTGTGAAAGAAAAGGAAAGAGAAGAGAGTACAAAACCAGCACCTGTCTCAATATGTCACCTAAATACTCTCCTTCAAATACACACACGCACAAATAGAGGATTGTGACATCCATCATTTCATGGTCAACACGTTGCCATGGTGCCCCAGGCAACAGCAAACAGGAAGCAAGTTGATTTAGGAGGATGAAGCGTGACAGGAGTCTGCTTAACATAAGACGTAGAAACACAGTCTGATCCCTGTAGTATTTAGATGTAATAAGTACACGAGACATTCAGCCTGCTGAAAATTCATAGCTCAGCACTGGGGGAAAAAAAACAAAAAAAGATATGGACTTTTTAAAAAAAACAAACAAACAAAACAAAAGAATTATCTGGATCCTGAGAAAACAAATTAAAATTTCTTAAAAGCTGGGTGGATGGATGGATGGATGGATGGATGGATGGCTGACATGGTTTATTGTTAAATGACTTCTTTGTGGCAGCTTGTTTACACTGTATTTGCCAACATTTTGTGCATTCTGGCATAATTTGATTCAAATTACATGTTTTCAAGTCACTCAGTATTGTCCACAAGTTCTTTGCAAAATTGGCACTGACTGTATTTCTTTTATATGTACACAGCAAATTCAGCAGAGTCAAAATAACTCTGTAAGAGTTAATCTCAACACTTTCAAAGTGTCTCATGGGGTCCACTCCCAAAAGTGTTATTTCAACACTTTTCAAAGTGTTAGCATTTTAACACTATAATGGAGTAAATATTAACTCTGTGCAGAGTTGAAATTTAACACTGCTCGACACTACAAAGTGTTAAATATTCTCAACACCAGTGTCAGGAGTTAAAACTGAACTCTTTTAAAGTGTGACATATTTTCAACACTAGTGTAAGGTGTTAAAAATTAACTCTTTTATTGTGTAATTTTTTAACTACTTAAGAGTTACCCTCTAATTAGCATATTGTGTGTAAATATAGTACAATACAATTTAATGTATGTTAAAAAAATGACAGACCTATCCTGTTTGCTTCAATCCACATTTTTATTTCAGAAAGTCTTAATTAATTACTGACTATAATGCTGTCCAACACTAGTCTCTCTTCTTCAACATCAGCATGATGAAGAGGAGAAGAACACTTCTCCCTGAACAAAGTGGAATTACTTTGCTCAATCAGAGACATTTCTCAGTTAAAGCTTATTAAAGCTTCAACAACAAAACAGCAATATAACAGTTAATAGTAAGCAGAATGCAGCAGGGATATCATAACAAGAACACACACTCTCTCTGATGGTGACACACCAAAAAGTAGAATGCATTCAAATGTAACTCAAACTGTTACAGCTGCAACAAATAAACTTATACAAAGCTGTAACATTCACAAAAAGGATGATAACAGATATTTACAACAGAACTAGAACTCAGAGCATGTAACACTGCTGCAAGCATGCTGGGAGAATCAGAGCAGCTCAATCCACCGTCGCTACAGTGTGTTTACTGCAGACTTTGCATGTCGCCTTTAACAGCAACTTTTAACTTCTCATGTTGGGCCTTTTAGAGCCTTTGTGTGAAAAACAATAACCTCATTCTAACTCCGTCCAGGAGTATCACCTGCTAGCATGAACTCTTTGATAGCATGGCTGCTATTCATAAAGAGAGTGTGGAAAACTTGGATATGATCAAAAACAGTCAAATTTAAGGAAATTAACATTTAAATGTTTACCTAAAAATGAATTTTGAAGTTAACCATTGTTGTTGTGACTGCATGTTATGCTCAAACTAATGAAGCAGAAAAAACTCCCAACACCCTCAGAGTTGAAAGCCAGTGTCAAAAACTTCCAGATCATCAAATCAACACCGTCAGTGTTGATTTGACAAAAATGGCTTCAACACCCAATTTTGACACCAACTATTTAGTTGACCGGGTGTCAAAAGAGGCAAATTACACCAAATCCATAGTTAGATTAACTCCAGACGTAGTTGGATTGACACTCTTTTCATCAGCACCAGAATTTTAACTCTGCTGAATTTGCTGTGTACAATTTGTTTTATATGTGATCAGGTAATTATGATAATGCTAACAATGCTGTCACTATCTCATAAAAAGTACACCATGCAGTTTGTTGTGAAAACTTTTAGAATACCAAGCTCATTTGCATACAGGGCATTTCTCTCAACTTTTTTGACTGATCTGTTCCTCAGCTCTGACAACTATGATTCTATATTCGCATAATCGGAGTGTTAAAGAATGTAATACTGTTCACAAACTCACCAAGAAATAAATACAAATCAGGTCAGAGGTCATCAGGCAGCAAGACTTGCTTTTTAAAAATTGCTTATTAAAAAATAATAATCATTTCAGGAAACATATTAGTAGTATAACAGTGACACTAAGTTGGACTACATTACAGCAAATGAATCACCAAAGATAACTCCACAAATGATATAAAACTAAGGCTGCTCATGCATGAGTGATTGTAAATTTGCTTTGTTGGCTGGACTGTTCTTTATGCTGATGATCATTCATTGCAACCACTGAGGGAATAGTTTTATGTGACGTAAGCAGAAGTGACAAAATGATGGCGTGTTATAAGTAGCGTAATGCACAACACAAATTATTCAATGATCTGGGCTAAAAGGTGATTGCATGTCAGCAGGAAGACAACCAGAGCTTTCTAATTGGTGTTTACATGAAATTTAAATGGTACATTAGCAGTTAATGTAACAGTTGTAGCTAACACCACTTCTTGCTAAAGTATGTAGGTTGAGCACAGCACAGAGGGTCGGGTGTGTAGGCAGCGAGGTGAACAACACACACATCCCTTACTGAAGCTAATTTCATCACTTTCATGTGTAAGCAGCCTTAGGATGGAGCAAAAGCACAGACTTGACCATGTGCACTTTCCACGCGCTCTCTAACAGTTATCGGGCAAAATAACAAAAACAAAAAAAAAAAAAAAANAAAAAAAAAAAAAAACACTAATCCCCTGTGATATACCATCATACCATGACATATTGTACGTTATCTGTTTAATAATAATAATCAAGCCAGTTGTAAGTCAAATTAAATGGCTAAGTGAAAGTGAAGGGTGATATTATGTTTCACTTACATCTAAATGCATTCTGTTTTTATGACAAAAAACATCATATTTCTGTCTTATATTGTTATGAATTCAAGTGAGCAGTGCTGTAGTACAGTAGAACGATCTGTATAGTCATTTTCACTTTTTTTTTTATTATTATGGGGAAACAGTCAGATCAGATGGCAAAGCACTAAAACCAAGCCTGTGTATTTAGTGTGGAGACTGCTCTGCTTCAAGGAAATTACATGGCTGATTGGGAGAACTGAGAGGAATACCAGTGGGCCAAATGGACGAGTCAGTGGGACAGATGTGACCCATAGGACTCCCTGCATGAAAACAGCAGGTAATTATTTGTCTGGCTATCATACAGTATATCATATAAATACATTTGGAGTTTAAATAAGCAAAACCCTGTCAACTTTTTGTTTAATCACTGAATTGCTAAAACTATTTGCCAAGTCAGTGGTCAGAGGAGCACCATAGTGATGGAGTGGCTGTGTCTATGTGTGTGTATTGGTGAGTGACAGACTTTCGTGACAGAGTATTTTTAAAGGTCTGCCTCCAGCCTTACAGCTTTGTGTGCGACAACTCATATGAACCACACTGTCACAGAATGTCACGTGAAGAGGAATCTCAAAACTGTGAAGTCCTAGAACCAGTCAGAGAAATCTTTGTTTCTGCCACATCCAAGAGCTTGACTTGACAGCAGAGTGTGTGAGTGTGTAATGCGACTGAAAATCAGAATGAAGGAATGCTTGTTAGCGGAGCAGTTATTCAGCAGCTTGGAAGAGCTGAATCCACCAATAATAACAGAAAACTTTTTAAAAATCGCATCATTTGATGATTTTTCTCACACACGCTAACATTTGAAAAGCAGATAGTGACATGACAAAACATCATTCATTGTCTTACAACTGTCAGCACCATGAAGCACTTAAGGTTTCATAAATATAGAATATTTCAATGTACTGCTGCATGTGACAAATAAAACTTTACTTTAAATATAAAACATATCCAAGTACAAGAATAATTTTTTAATCATTTAATGCAAAGAAAACAATTTTTTTTAATTGTTTTGTTGAGCAGAACACCAAAAGTTGTAATGGCGTTGTATGACATAGAGTGTAAAACTTTTGTCATTCATAGCTAGTGAGCTTTTTAGGACATTTATTGAAACCAAAGAATCAGTTAAAAGTAAAACAAAATGCATTATACTGTATATATATATTGCTTAATAACAACAGAAATGATGCAAGAAAAATGTACATTTGCTGAAACAGTTACAATTTATCACATCCAGTTTTAGAAAGCTTGTATTTGCAGTGGGTAACATGAAACAAACTCAACTGCAGCATAATTTATCAGGCCTTCGTGTCTTTACACGGTTCTTCTTCTTTAAGCATTCTGCAGTATGACAGAGCTCCCAAACTGGAAAACACACAGCAGAACACATATTCACATGAACTTCTCAGGCCCTGTTGAGTTGTCAACTTTGTAATATTCAAGGTAAGAGATTAGCTGAGTTTTAAATTCACTTTCTGTTCTCTTGTTGTAACTTACCAGCATTGATCTTCACACAGTTATGAATTCCAAGAAGCTCACTGTGGTACCATCCGTTAGAGACAAATTTAGTTAAATCAAGCTTGTGTCCCTATAAAACCAAAACTAGTCAGGCACCTGCTTATACAGTATATGTGATCTTTTAACTTTTTATAAGCCTGATTGCTGTCTGAGATCCTCTGACAGGAATCTTTTGATGGTTCCCAAATCCCACCTTGTTACTAAAGGCGACCGTGATTTTGCTATTCGTACCCCTAGATTATGGAATTCCCTGCCGGAGGACCTCAGACTGGCTCACTCAGTATGTTCTTTCAAGACCGGTCTGAAGACTTATTTTTATCGTATGGCCTTCCTATAACTGTGGTAACTGTTTTATTATCTGCTTATCTTATTTTATTATTTTATTTTAATTGTTTTATGGTGTGGCTTAAATTGTTTTAACTGTCATTTCATTGTGCATGTTAACTCAGTTACATTGTTAAGCACCTTGTAACTTTGTTTTGAAAGGTGCTATACAAATAAAGTTATTATTAAAGTTATTATTATAGTCAGTTATGGTTCAATGATAAATAATTACCAGTTGTATATTTTTCCCATCCATCCATCCACCCATCAGTTTAGCCACCCGGTCAGTTTAATATCTGTACAGAGGCTTTTTGTGGCTGACTGTCCTGAGGAAACACAACATTTACATTCTTTATCGTGTGCACTGATACAATCTTGCACACCTCACCTTGCACCTTTTTGGGGGGTGTGGGGGGGTATTTTATTTGACATAAAATACATAGGCTGCTCAGTGACTTTCATTTTGAATAATTTCCAACTTTGAATGGCAGCAGTTTTATTTCCTGCATGCATCTGTGTGAATCAAGCAAAGAAACTGGTTAAGTGGGATTTTGTCTGGATGTAAGCCTGCTCCCTGTGCTGAGGTTTGAGATAAATGGCTTTTCACTTCTCATTCTGTCATAAAGTTGTACTGTGTCAGCTGCAGTATAGACTTATGACTTTTTGATCTTTCAAGAGTTTCAATTCTTATTTGCAGTTTTGCTTTGTAATAACCTTTGATTTCCTTGCTCTAACTGTATCCCAAATTCATGCTTGCTGTCCTTGATAAAAAAAAAAATTGGTAAATTTTCTGATTTTTGATTAAACTGTAGCCAAAAGCCTTTTCCATTGTTGTCACACTGTTGACCTCGTTGTCCTGTGAAGGAGAAGAGTCAGAGTCATTTAGCTTTCCAATTCAGATGTCCATGGCTGAGGACGCAACAGTGTTATTATATGACTTAATAGGGTCTACCTGCCATTTAATTTAATCATGACAGAACGGACATCAGAATGTACAGTAGACTGTGAGTATGATTGATCTGGGTGTGATCTGGATGATCATGTATGTAAACCTGGAGTTTGGTGTTCCATCTCAATATGTGGCAGTCCCACCCAATGGAGTGGGACTGGCGTTTGATGTCTGATGCTGTTACATTGAGCTAGAAGGGCAGAGTGGCAGTGGACAATAAACCCTAGTTGGCAGTTGAACACACACACACACACATACACAAAGCTACTGATATGGCCCTCCAAAAGGGGGATCAGAACACACAGCCCTCCCATTTCAATCAAGCCAATGACTATATTAGAAGATCAACATTTGAGATATAGTAATTACTAGTTACAGGAAACTGAATTCAGTCAACAGTGGAAAATACAGAGGATGAGCTGACATGGATTTAAAAATAGACACTGGAGCAAAATGCTCCGATCTGATATGATTAATGCACAAACAAGCTGGCAGCATATTGACAATGAGTCCTTATCTAAAACAGTATAAACCAGAAATAACATTAATTACACTTCAACATATTTTATTATTAGCTGTTCTCAATTAGATCGAGTCCTATTTTTCGTCATGAGAATTTGTCATGTTTCTTACAGTTTTTTGGAAGTTTCATAGACAATCCCTTCAAGACTCAAAATAAGTCACATTGCTGCCCTTTCTGAATGTCACATGGGTGTGACGGGTGGGATTTGGACCCAAATGCAGCACACAGTACAACTCCAACAAGTAAAGTTCTTTAATAGAGCTCTCAGTCAAACACAGAGGCAGGCAGAAAAACTGGCAGGACAAAGTGCCTATACAGACACAGTCAAACAAAGAGTCCAAACGCAGAGACTGGAATCGGAGTTGGGGACAGAAGGCAGAGGTGGTGACCAGGGGAGTGACGAGCAGAATAGTCCAAAACAGGCCGAGTCAGTAACAGAAGGTCAGTCCACAAATGAACGCTGGAATGTCTCGCATCGGGGATGGCAAAGAACAATCTGGCAAAGGGTGAGTGTGAGACTGGGGTTTAAATCCATGCTTGATTGGTGCTAATTGGTGACAGCGTCCGAACCTGAAATGAATCAGGCTGATGAACGGAGGTGAGGAACAGAAGACCAGGCGGGCAGAAATGGCAGGTGAGTAGCTGAGGACCAGGCATGCAGAAATGGCAGGTGAGTGGCTGACCAGACATGCAGAACTGTGACAATGGGAGTCATGCTGAAGATATTATTGTGCATTAAATATAAAACTAAAAAACAACAACCAGGAGTTCTACTGGACTCTCTCTCTCTCTCTTTATCTCTCACTCTTCAATCAATCAGTATGTACAGTATGTCAACTGTCCAACCAGATGTGACAGTTAAGTGATGCATTTCTTATCTCCTTATAAACATTTGGTGCATGAGATCCTTGGATGATTTTTTTTTTTTTTTTTTTTTTTTTTTTGCTGTGTTGCTTCTAAGTCACAGACAGGTCAATAGATTAACACATCCAGTATGAGTTGCTGGTAATAATTAACTGTTAATATTTTACTCAATAAAAATACCACATAAATCTTAAAAGACCATACCACCCATTTTGCATGTTTTAGCCTAATATCATGTAAGATTACTGACAATCATTTCCCAAAGCATACTACTGGAACAGTGAGGTAAAAAAAAGTTTTCCTGATCACCATTGGTTTGAGTTCATTCTGGTACGGTATTAAAATCAACTTGTTGATACTTGAAATGTTCTTGGGATAGGTAATCCATTATCGTGAACAACACATATATTCAGAGGTTGTTTTTTTTTTCAAAGTTTTGTAATTTTAGCATTTAAGCGCAATAAAAAGCATGGAGTGAATGTATGTCTCCACCAGGGAATATAGTCCCAAAAGAAAATCTGCATTTATCAAAAAATTTAAATGACCATGACTTTATAAGGCTGCATAACTGTTAGGCAGGTGAAACATCAATTTTTAAGGTGGGTGTTTCACTTGAATATTTGATTTTGAAAAATTAAAAGATTTTGGAAAATATCAGGAAAGCTGAAAATCTGAGATTACATACAGTCAAACTAGATTTTGGCATATAAAACAGTTCCACATGCATACACATAGTACAATCTAATAGATTATATCAGCAGTATGTCTGTTATGATTTTTTTTTTTAACCATATGTTATGTTTTTATCATATGTTATTGTCCATATATCCATCCTCTATAGGCTCTCCACATCTCTGCACAGTTTGCGTGTGTAACTTTGCATGTAAAGTCATTCAGGATGGGCCTCCTCAACCCTGTGGGATTTCTGTCTCTTTATGGAAAACCCTAATCTCTATTTCTCCTCCAGTTTTTTCAGTTTTGCATTTAGACTGACTCACTGACTAACTTTTGCCCCAGGTTGATCACTGGCTTCTCATGCCTCAACATCAAGCATGCAGCTTCCAAGATTTATGACAAAACGGAGTGTGAGAACTGCTTTGCTTTGACTTTAGAGAAAACAGAACTAAGACTATTTACATCATGTTACGCATGCCCTTTGCTGATGCTCCCTTACTCTCCACTTCTCTCCCCTTTCTACTCTTGTTTCCTTCTCTCACAGGCTCCTTGATTTGCTGATGGGTTTCAGCTGTGTGTTCCTGATCAGATATCTATATAATGGGGGTGTGGAGACGCAGAGAAAAAGAAGTCAGCTACCTGTCAGTGTGTTTGTGTTGTTCATTAGATTTACTACTGACTTGCTTTGGAGGTTTCTGATAGTCTAGACTTCTGTCTTGGGACAATTTCGTTTTTTTATTTAGGTGGATTTTGGGGGAAGAATGATGACTCATTGTCTGACTTTGCCAGTGTCTTCCTTTACATTTCAGGCCCACATGTCCAACCTGTTTAGTTTTTTTTTGGTAATGCATTACTTTTTCAAATCAAACACTTGGAGTGGCACATAAAGTTTTCCTTACCCAGAAAATAATGGATGAACTAAATTAAGTCATGTCAAACTCTTAGTGGCAAGGACACCAGTTCAAGTTGAAATTGGGCAAACTGTCTACACATTTCTGAATACACTAAAGGTAGAGCTATTGTAAACCATTAATGAAAGGAATGTGTGTAAATGTGCAATATCTAGCAGTAGTAGTAGTCAACTGGACTCGCTGTTTAGTCTTAAAAGAAGTAATGCCACTCATCCAAGTAGCTTCTTCACATCTGTAAACTGAAATTTACCCTCTGAGAGTCATTCACTGTGGGACAGATGACTGGCTGGGTCACATGGGAGATCATGTGAGGGTCGCTGGAGTTGTTAGAGTGACATACTATACTTATGTCGACTATATCCTCCCATTTGTATCGATACATAGTTACAATATGCACAGATTCAGCAGCTGTTTAGAAAAGCTTATATTGCAGCATTACAGCTTTAACACACACTTACACAAACAAAAGTCATCAAAAAGCATTTAAATTCCCCTCCACATCTGCTGGAGTTTACATTCAAGACGGTGATGCTGCTAAGCATCCAGTTAAGGTGCCTACACATCTGTCAACCTGAATGTTTAGGATATTTCCCCAAAAAATATTTTAATCCTGAAGCATTTGAGTTTAATGTACAGACTAATGCCTGGTTGAATCCCTGCCTTTTTTCATTACCCCCCTTCTTTCCCTTGTTCTTCATCCTTTCCCTCTTTTATTTTCTGTCACACTCTTTATCTGCTTTCTGATTTATATTCCTTCCTGCTATTTCTATTTCCCTCTCCCTCTTTCTCTACGTGCCCTGTCTGTAACTGTGGTCAGCCCTTTTTTCCTATTAGATCACAGGATATTTGTTTGCTCCAATTAATTTTTTTTTTCACTGTGCAGGTTGTTTTTTTGTCCGGAGGGCTCTATAAACCAACCATCAGATCAATACCAGACTGCTGCTAAAGCTGAATCTCTTTTTCCCTCTAGAACCTTGAATTCATCCCTGACCCTCAGCCAAAACACAGCAGTAACACACACACACACACATGTGCACACACACTGGCCTGCTCCAGTCAACATGGTTGACACACAGTGATAATCTGCCAACTGGCTGATTACCGGCAGGCTCCTCTGTGCAAACATTTACCATATCTATGAATAACTGACAAAATAAAACATAAGCAGGGAATAAATTAAGAAGAGGGAAAATACTGATCTCAACCTGAGTAAGATATGTACCAGCCATAAATGTCTGACAAGAGGAAGCAATAGAAGAAAGGACAGTCAGAGGGTACAGAGATAGAGAGGATATGAAATCGCATAAGACAACAGTGAAGAAAAGAGAAAAAAGAGGGAAGAGGAAATGAAAGCGAGGATAGAAGCATGTATATAAAGAGAGGAAAGGAGAGAAGGCCACAGGAGAAGACTGAGAGATGAGGAGAGAAGAGATAGTAAACTCAGACAAATCCCTTCTTAATTAACTAAGATAGTTTTCATTGGGGAACACAACTGCATTTGGAAAGAGGACCAAGAAAGTTTTGAAGTTTGCATGATTCAGGTCAACCCAACTTATTTTTTGAGGACAATTTTAAAATAAACTCACACATGCTTTTACGCAAATTCGAGCTATAGTTTCTGTATCACCATTTTCTATTTTTGCTCATTGTCATTTGAATGATTTGTTTAGAAGTCCACTGTTGCAATAAACAAGGCTGTACTATAGAGAAAACATTGCACACTAGAGAAAACTTTAAGGTTTAATCTGTTGTAGCAAAGTTGCCAGAAGGGACATGGGATATGAAGCGAACAAAGCAAAACAAAAGGTTGACGTTACATCAAACAGGTTGACATGGCAACTGAAAGATTAATTTTCCAGCAAAGAGTGTGACATATGAGGCACTTTGACATTTGAACATGAGGAAGTTTTACCACAAAATAATGTTACAAGTCACACTCACAAACACACTTTTATTCAATAGCAAATAAAATACGTGAGACATTATCAATATACCCATGGTACATGTGTAGCAAAATGTCAACCTGGTGCCTGAGGAGGTCAGCCACTATAAGAGAGAAATTAATGAATGTTTGAGCATAATCACAAAGCCATTTTCTTACTTTGTTTTGTAATCCAGTCCCGAGGTCCTCTCTGAAACATTATAATGTATTCACTCTCGATTTGTTGGTGATACACTATTTTTTGATAGCATTTTGCTTGTGTGATTGATCATTTGCAGCTCCTTATTTACCACTTCAGTCAGCACTCCCTCCCAGCCATCTAAAGAGTTTGATGTTGCTGCTACTGGGGCTCCCAACCCAGATGGAGGATGGTAAATGCAACTTTAGCTTCCTCACCTGGTGCAGCAGCCTGATGTGATGCACAGCAGAAAAAAAAAAATAATAATACAAAAAAAAAATAAAAGGAGCAACAAACGGTCTATTAGTTCCTGAATCAACTGTATCCGTCATTTGTTGTTCGGTGTGGGCCAAGCCATGATTTGCATCAATTTGTCATGTTTTGAGGCTTCAACTTCACTCAATTCACACTTTAAATGGTATTCTCCTGTCCCAGAAGACACTCTGTAGTATTTGCCAACAAATGTGTTTCTCTTGGGGACCTGAATATGTTCTTCACATTTGAAATTGAAGGTGGAGTCACTGGTCAGTACGATGTTGTGTTCACCTATAATGTTCTCATATAAAGACTTTAATAAGCTTCATAAAGTAAAAGTAAAAAAAATAACAAAATGATTCTATTTTAAAAAATCAATCTGTGGTTTGAAGCATTCCTAATATTTCCCCAATCCCCACCCATGTGCTCCTTGTTATATACTGTAGTACACAGGAAGGACAAAACACGTTAGAATGATATGTAATCTAATGCTATAACACAACAAACAATGTCCTCAAAATTAATATAAAAATGTTCAAAGTCAATGTTTCACAAAAGGGGTTTAGTATTGGACCATACTGTGCAGGTGTTCATGTTTACCCCATGCATTTGTATACGCGTGAGTTCAGAGACATAGTCCGGCATCATTTATATTAATATTTTACCATGTAGCCTGACTCTTAAGCAGTGGTGTCTTTCTATAGCCTGAGGCAACACTGCGTTGAGACAAAAAGAAAGTGACAGGTTGTGTTTCTTGTTTTGACCTGATGTCAGGCCAGAGGTGATGAAATGAGTTAATTCAAGACTTTAGCCACAGCCCTGGGCTATCACTGGAAAAACAACAGAGGAAAGACTGACAGATTTTTGTGTTAATATGCATCCAGCTTTGAAACAAACTCTGGGCTAAAATAATGATGACAGACAAAGGAAGAGACCAAAACACAGTCAGCCACAAACTGCAGTGAGTTTTTAAAACGTTTTTTAAAACTTTACTATACTTTTTTAAATGTTTACTATTAGGAGCTGAACTTACATGTAATGACATCGATAGTATAGACTTCTGGATCACAAGTTATGATAGCCTCTGCCCATCTGTCTGGTTGTTTGTGACCAGCAGATCTCAAAAACTAAATGCTGGATTGATAGGAAATTTGTTGCAAACATTTAATAGGTTTATTTCTACAGGAAGAAACCCATACTGGTGACTCATAGTTCCATCATTTGCCTTTATAGAACTGGTCTATCATTACCCAGTGCAATGAAAGTAATGGTTTACTGGGCAGATTAGGCTTTAGCAGATAATCTGCTAAAATGCATCTTGTTGAATGGTTAAAGCTGTGTTGAGTGTGACAATCCCAGCAGGCATCATTGGAAAACAAGGATTGAGACCTTATGGTCTGCCTGAGCACCACATCCTCAAGTACATCTTTATGCTCCTGTTCACTGATTGCTTATTAAAATCTCTTAAAGATCTAAATTGATAGTAGGAAATTTCAAATCAATTGGTGGCTGTATGCGCTAGTTGATATGTTACATTCCGTAACATCTCATGATTATGAGTTGACCCTCCCTGGTTGATTTGGGTTGTTTTTGAAGTGCTTTTTTTTTTTTTTTTTTTTTTTTTTNTCTCTCTCTCTCTCTCTCTCTCTCTCTCTCTCTCTCTCTCTCTCTGTGTGTGTGTGTGTGTGTGCATGATGTTTGTATGGTTTTTTTTTCAAGCAGTTCATCAACATCCACTGCTCAGTGTCCACAAACACCATCATCTACATATGATGATGAAGACTACACACCACTTGTCCATTCAACCACCACAACAGAAGACCAGCCATCACATCACTAAATTCGAGATAAGGTAATGTTATGAATGTCATCTGGGAAAAAAAAATAGTCCAAAGGGAATGAAAGGCAAGTTGTTTTAATGTGACATGTCTCACAGGAAAGCCTTATTACTAGATGACCGAGCACAACTCAGTCTTCTGAGACGTGGGCTGTATGCAGCTAATTTTAATAATCTGAATGTGTCTTCCAAAAATTGAGTTAATCAGTGCAGTGGCTGTATGGTATGGTTAGATTGCTGCCTCAAAACAACAGGGTCCAGACTTTGAATTGGTCATTGTTGGAGTTTACACGTTTCCCCTGTGTCTGTGTGGGGTTTCATGCACATGCTAATGGATAAAAATGGCATTTGAAGTTCGGCTTTGTGTTCATGCTCGGATGAAGACAGGCTATCTGAATCCTGTCCATACTTTCACACCACAACAGTTCCAGACGGTCACCCTTTTATCGACAGATAACCTACACAATATACACAAAGCCGTTTGGAACACTAAAAGACTATAGGACATAAAATATAGGAAATCGCTGAAGGAAAGCTGTAACAATGGCTATATTGTCTAAATCCAAACGGCACAGTCACAATCATCCAGAATTTAGACCTGTAACCTTCCAGTCACAAACCAATTTCTTGCTTCATTTAGGATACTGTGCTCTTTGTTTACATCTTGATATCACAGTCTAACTTAAGTCGACAAATCCTGGCTTGAATGTCTGTAATACTTTTATTCTTTAGGACTGAGTGAAGCACACTGGATTCATACTTCACTTGAACCCTCTGATTAACTAACCTTGTTACCATAGGTTAGTTAATCAAAGTGTGAGCTCATAAGTGTGAGCTCAATCTAATCATTCTGCAAAATCACAAGTTAATTTAATCAGTCAGTGTGATTGGCTGTACTTGTGGCTGTTTCGTCCATTTCAGGCCCCATTAACACCAGCAGTGTGCCTGTCTGCCTGTCTGTCTGTGGAAGTAACTGAAATTCTTATGAATGTTTTACTTCTGTAAAATAAACTTTCTGTCCCCTTCTGTATTCATAGAAATCCAAATTTCCTGTGGAGTTTACTTTTTTTCCCCCCAAACTGATGAAATTAATACACAAATCTTCTGTGTTAACTATATGTTACTATGGCATATCGACACATCCATGACCCAGCTAACACAAAAATCTAAACACTCCTTTTGTCGAGACCTAACAAAGTGGCTGAAATTAAACTGGATGGATGTATGGTGGTAAATGAGTATGATCAGCTGAGTGAATAGTTGGTTGATTGGATCATTTCAGGCCCTATTAACTTCAGTGATGGGCTGAGAAAAGCCATGATAGACTGATGAGGATTCTCATCAAACAAACCCCTGGACTGCATTCAGTGCGCTACAACTCTTAAATTTTCCAACCATCTGGACATTCCTCTGTTAGTCGGAGCATTCATCCACTCATCTGGCAGTATTTCCCCTGCCCGTTTCATTCGTTCAAAAACATCTCCGTCTGTTCTCTGTGTATTAACCTCAGTGATGGTCAGCTTCATAGGAAACACTGATCCCAGAAAACCCATGGGTAATTGAAATGCAATGCTCTATGTTTGGTCTATTATTTATCAGTCACCTTCTCTTCTTATCTCTTCACTGGACCATCCTCAGTTCGATAAAAACTTTAATCTATGGGTATGCTTCTTTACTACAGCTGTATGTATGTAAGTAGACAACTCTTGAGGTAAAAATACAACCTTATTTTAAAATGTATGTAGAGTATATATCTACTTATGAGAGGCACATTAAAAATATGTACAAACTTGCCTGTAGCATCTGCATTCAGCAACACAAACAATACAACATACATATTGTAGGAACAATGTTGACAGCAGTTTCAAACGGACAAGAAATTAGCTAGTGCATGTTCATTACTTCCATTAGTTGTTTATGATGTACGTATATTCTCTACTATCATTTAAGCTGCTATCTTTGTACCTGTTAACTTAAAGATAATAACAGTCTTTGTATCTGTATTCAAGTTGAAGTCAATGGGCATAAATAAAAAAGAACTAATGGTTTGTGCACTGAATACTGAGGCTGGGTTTTGCTAACAACATGCATCACATTACATCTTCTGTTATGCACTTTAACAAAGGCTGGCTGTGTTGCTGAAGTATTTTAGTTTGCTTTTGCATCATTTACATATTGCTTGAGCCTGTTTGCCTTGTATTCAGTTTTTTTGTATTTGCGTCTTCAGTTTTTGGTGAACAGAGTTAGCCAGCTTTTGCATCTCATTTTGAAAGATGACACGTAGCTTGAAAGCTTGAAGTAATGTGAGTAATATGGTTTCTGTACAAACCTTACAGCAGGAATTAGAGCAGAAATCTCTTTTGAGTGGCCTTAGCATTATTCTATGATTGCCTTCTGGAGACTCAGATTCATGATAGAGAGAAAGGTATAGAGTGATGGTTTTATCATATGAAATAACTGCTGATGCAGTAAAGCCCAACAGCTCCCTCTATAGAATCCAGACTGTGCTGTGAACAGCTCTTCAAACACCGTATGTTGACTGAAAACCATGCATGTTTGAAATTATGCAGTGTTTAATTCTGAATGGGGTCATTGGCTCTTGAGGGACTTATTCAGTTCAAAGAGGAGCATGTCACTGCATTGACAGGTACTGTGAAGTGGTGAAGTCCAATAAATCCTCATTGCTGAGTGTCATTATTTTGATAGCTCACTGTTGGTGGAATTGCTTGATTTATCTCAGTTGATTGGTCCATTGACCCTTCACTGTTCTAAAGAGTAAGATTTGAGAGAAAAATAAAAAATATATGGATTGGAAATGAGAGGAAAGAAAAGAAATCAAAGTAAATGACAGGGACAACAAGGGGAGGAAACTAGAGAGGACAGTCTTGGGGAAATAAAAGGTGAGAAAATAAGAAAAGGGGACAAGGGAAGACAGGTGTAAAGTGTTGTGTAATGTAATAAAGTAGTAGAGCATTACGATTGACATATTCAGTTCCTCATAGGAATTGAATGGGAAGATGCAGCATTTGAATATGTGAATGCACCTTGCTTTCATTGCTGTTAAACCTGATTATGTGGAACACAGAGGCTGTATTTTTTTGGCCCTATTAGATCATAAACATAATGTGGATATGCAGTGCTCCATAAAGACATATTAACTGTGAATAATCATAGTAAAGAACAAGTAAGACAAGTAATTTTTTACAGATTAAAACCTGTAAATGTTCAACATTTTTTAAAAAAAATCTTCATTATCAAGAACTCAACAAGAAGCCCAAATTGTTGCCATAGATGCCAGGCCATCCATAATCTAAAATACCATCAGACAAGCATTCATGTTAAATGTTGCAGGATCATGTACGTCCATCACTGAACCTTGCTGTGTTTTTTTTTTTTTTTTTTTTCTAATTTGTGGATTTGTTCTGTGATTTTGCTTTGTTTTGTATTTGAAACTATTTTGCTCATCTTTTCAATTTTATGCTATCTAATTTGGGATTTTCTGTTTTACCTCAGGGTCACCATAAATGCCAGTAGGTTTAGTAGCACCCAAGTCCCTTCTAGTTATAGTCAGTGCATTAAAATAAAACACTCAATACATACAATCTAAAGAGAGGCATTTGTCAACTTACAGTGTGTTACATTTGACAAGATATGCAGTACACGGGAGTGTATTTTGAATCTCTTTACAGGCACGTTAGTAGAGAAAGCCAGCTTCCTTTGAGTCATTTTCCTCACTTAAAACAGCACTGCTTACTGTTCTAGTTCATATTGTATCCTCATTCCATGCTGGTTTGTCAAACAAAGCCTCAGAGGCTGAAGGAGGACATAGTGGAATGCATTGTGACCTTCCACAATAACTATTAGGACATTCTTTGTCCTGATAATTGTACTGAGTTTAACTTTAACATATTAATGAAACACTAAAAAAAAAAAAAAAAAAAAAAAAAAAAAAAAGTCTTAATGAAAAGTGACTCTAAGGTAAAGAATTGAAGCTACATCAGGACCACAAACAGCTCACTTTTGTGATGGATAAGAAGGTTCTCTGTTTTGACTCTCTTTCTCTCTCTCTCTCTCTCTCTGTCTCTCTCATATTGGTGAAGAACAGAATAGTTGAAGTAGGAGAGGAGAATAATGGAAACTACAAAGCAATGGGAAAGCTGAAAGAATAAAGAATAACTTTTTTCTCTTGATAATTAGCGAGCTGAGAATCTCACTTTACTGAATTAATATGAATTAGCTACTTATGAAACTGAGATAATGGCATGGGTTTAGATTATTGGGTAAAAAAAAAAAGTTAGTTTCAAGCTAGAATTCCAAGCTGGACCACATAGTTTGGACAGACTGAGGAAAGACATGGCTTGTGATTGGCTGAATGAAGGCGATTTGACTGCGGTGTCATAAAACACCAAACGTGAGGCTTTAAGTCTCCACGTGAAAGAGAGTCTCCCTATTCATTACACCATGCTGCTACCATAAAACTTTCATTTTCTGTGTGGTCTATTAGTGGCAGATGACTCCCACCATCATAAAATTAGCCATTTTACACTGTTAAACATTTTTTACTGAGCTTGACTAATGGTATGCATTCATTAATGTACAATGTCTTCCTTTATTCATCTGTCCTTATCATAAGGCTAAAACCAGTCACTAACTTGTGGGCTATAATGTTTATTGTTTCATAAATCCTGATTTCATCTTATATTTTGAAATTGTTGCCTATAGCATAAAGTAATCCCAACCTTAGATTCCAATAATAATAAGGACTTGAAACAGCAATGGCTGCAAGGAACAGCCACAGTGACCAGAAATATGATTTTTTGTTTATGCATGAACTTGACTAGACCTCGTGGAGTGAAATGTGTTTTGTGGTAGATCGACAGGAGTTATTGAAATTCTCATATATGCAGGTTTATTTCTGTAGCTAGCTGTCCTCACAGTCTTGGCTGTGCTATATTGTTAAGCACCTTGTAACTGTTTTGAAAGGTGCTATATAAATAAAGTTATTATTGTTATTATTAGTAATGTTATAGAAAATGGCCACATTTATGCATAATTTTATTATAGGATTGGAGAGATACAGTTCATGAGAAAGAGAGAAAGGGTGACATTTACAAACTAACTGGAGACAGAAGTTGGAAACAGTTATAAACACTACAGTATGCGCAGAATATCAGTGCTTTAGCTTGTTTCCAACCAGATAAACTCAAATATTCACTGTTCCTATAATATAGGGTAAATTCTTAATAAATATGTTAATTTGGATTCAAACCCTGATTGTTAGGACACATAATATAAACCCTGACCTCATGATGCAGCAGCCATTAGAAGAAGCACATTATCAACCAAGTGCAATAAGTAGCCTCCAGACATACAGAAAAAAAAACTCCCAGTAAACAGTTTTGAAGTGAACCTCCTGCATCAGTATGAATATGGCAGGTGAGTAAGACAGAGGTGAGCACACACATGCTCCAACTGTGTGCACGTGTTTTATGTGAATCTTAATGAGCCGGTGAGAAAATAAATTTCTGCATACCCACTTTGTGATGGCCCACAAGTACTGTTTATGTCACCTGCAGTGTGTGTACCACTCAGTGTGTATGCTAATATAGCAGTTTATTTTCTTGTATCTTATGATGTCCCCTTCCTGACCCACGTCTGTAATCCACAGCTGTCGAACCCCCTGCCTCCCTTTCCTCTCTCACCTCATCTGTAAGCAGGTGCTCACTGCTGATACTGACAAGGTAATGGAGAGTTGGGGATGTGCGCTGACTGCTGAACAACTGGCTACACCTGCAAATATGAAAAGAAGATGAAAAAGAAGAAAAAATACATTGAAACAGAGACATATTGAGTGATGGAAAAGGAAAGGAGTGGAGGAGAATGAGCAGAAATTTTGATGAAGAAAAACAATGGAAAAGGAACTGAAAGTCAGGCGCAGAAACAAATGGAGACTCTCCAGGGTGACAGACAGGGAACGCCACCAAGGACAATTTAAGCATCAATTCCTTGAATCCCTTGGAGAAAACATAGCTATTGAGAGAAAGGTGTTTGTTGCTGCTAATTGCTTATTTTCAGGTTTGCTGCTTAAGAATCTGCATTTACATACATGACAAGATCCCAAGCCAATGAGAAGAAAACAAGGACTGATTTAACTCTGGGCTTTATCTTCCTGTTTGGAGGCTTTGATCAAGTTGAAAATGAATAATTTATAGCATTTGATCGATGCTCTTGTCCAGAGTGTCTTGAAGGGTGGTCCTCACCCTTAAACCCTGGGCTCCATTATAGCCAGCAGGTGTTAGACTTTGCAAGCATCCACTGAAAGAATACTTCCTTTGAAATCAATCAAATCTTCTCCACTGCCTGTGTTGCATACATACAGTTTAGTGGGGTTGATAAATCTGAGTCACTACCAACAGCTGTTTATATTCATTCCTTATAAAAAAAAAAATGGAAAAAACTAATAACATTTATTTACTAGCCAGTTATCACATTCCTACAATTAGTCCTACAATTAGTTTAATTTTGATTATATAAATATTTTGTGGGCTGTGATAGATGGGCGACCTGGTCAAGGTGTACCCTACCCAATGACCACTGCAGGCTCCAAGATCCTGAATAGGATAAGCAGGCTTGGATGATCAATGAATGGAAATAATTGTTGGGCCAAACATGTTACACGGGAGGGCAATAAATTATATCAAATTTTCATCTTCATCTGGAAACTGAACCTTCTTCTTTTTTATGTTCCATTGAAACCAGTGGTAATGGTGTTGCTCAGGAACGAGGATCAGAGTCTCTTTTCCCAAAACCACCTTGGCCAAGATAATATTCCCATCATAAATCTATGAGCTAAGATCATCTTAACCTTAAGATTCCTTTGGGAATTGTGGCCCAGAACGTTTACATTATATCTACTGCTTAAATTATGTCTCTGATTGAAAATTAAAGAAGAATCCAAAAAAAAAAAAAAAAANAAAAAAAAAAAAAAAAGAGGTCTACTTGATCCTCCCAGCATCTTTTTTAATTTACCTGCTTGATTGCATTTTTTTCATATCACTTATGACATCCTCCTTCCTGTTGGGAATCACAGCATGATGCCTCTAACACGAGTAGAAGGTGCTGCACCATAGCACATCAACAGGAAGACAGCATATAAATTAAATTTGAAATGCAATGGTGGATCCAGTCCTTTTTCTGTGCTGTGTTATTTCACTGGTGTCCTCACTTGAACAACTACACTCCACAGCTCACTATCTATTGTCTTTTTTAATAAAACTGTGTCTTTATAATGGCTGCACTGTGGGTTGTAGATGTCCAGGTATTTTATACTTTAATAATGAGATTTTCCTCATCCATTTGAGAAGTACTAGACAAGACAGCTGTAGACATGCTGGCATCTGACAAGGAAAGATGTCAAAGTATAGTAGCTGGGATATTCCAACTGATGGACCAAGTCTGAAAAATGCTGCTTTTTGGGGGCATCAATGCTAGAAAAAGACAGTGGTGTAAACTCTCACAGGTCAGCTCATCTACCTGGGCTGATAAGTTCCCTCATCACTGCTGCTTTCTGAGTTTAAATAGAAAATCATGTTTGTTTTGGATGTTTGGACAGTTGTAATGGACTTTCCATTCAGTCCTCAAACTGGGGGCCCTCCACTGCTGCTGTAGTTACTTTTAATCCTGATCCTTGAGGTTCATAATGCTGCTGGTCTTCTATCCCATCAAATAGTAAATTGCATCACCTTTAGTTCTCCCAGTTCCTGGTTTGATGACCAGAATGAAACACAGCATCGCTGTAAACTATGATGACCAGGATTAAGAAACACTGGCATAGCAGATACACCAGTGTTACCTGGAACTCACCTGAAACAAATGGCTGATGCTCTCAGCTTGTGCACTACAGTGAAAAGACTGTCCCCTTTTGACAAAACACTAAACTTACTACTTTTTGACAACATGTAACCTTGAATACCATCCAAGAATGACATTATCACTTTTGTCATTGACCAGCAAACTGCATCACATCCTGACCCAGCAAGAACACAAACAATAGAAGTGATACAGAAATACAGGGTCTGAGCTTTTCCTATCTGGCTTTTCAGCAATCTGCCCTTGAAACTCAGAGCGTAAATCTGAGACATCTGTTAAATCTCTTATTTAATTATACTTTAATTAGACATACATGGGATTGCAAAAGAGGACTTTAACATGAACAGGTAAACTCTGTTGCAACTGTCCATTAAACCAATAATCCATTTAGAAAGAAGCTAGCATCAATATCCTCTTACACNCCCCTCCCCCCCAAACATCAGCCTTGTGGTCATTTCTTTTCCTATGCATATACTAACAGCAGCACCATAATGCAGCATTGACACGGCATCAAAAAAAGTTGGAAAAAATTGGTCGATCCATAGTTTTAAACCTCATGTCTGGGATTGTGGCTGTAAATATAAACTACTAAAACCTGAAGCTTACTGAATTTGTCTTTCTATTTTATTATTGGTAAAGTTTAATTAGGAATGTGACCTGTTGTTCTTCATTATATATGTATATTTTGGATGCTCCAGTTGTTTTTGTAGGTGACATTAGAAACATCCAAAGTCAACTACATTGGCTGACCAAGTATGCAGTGACACGATTTATTACTTCAAGGATTTAGCATTTTCCAGGATTACATTCTTTTTTGCTGAAGTTCCCTATGTTGTCCATAGTCCCGTCTGTGTGCTACAGAGAGTATGGTTCTCTATATGAAGTGGTTGCATGTCCTCTCCCACTACTTTCACACTGTCATTTATTAGTGAGTTATTAATGTCCTATGGTTCATGGATTATCTTTGGAAAATGTAGGAACATGAAGAACCAGGACAGAAACAAGTCCAAGGCTTTTTTTGTTACCTCAAACATCATGTAAATTTAAAACTGATCAAAGACAGAAGGAACATGTCCTCCTCCAGGGCTGTGCTCTCTATGACATTAGAGAGCTATTAGTAGAATTGCATAGAGAGAGTCATTGTAGCACTGTAACTGGGTATATGGAGATAAACGGTTCAGCACTATCACTAATGATGACAAGCTCATTTCGTCTCAAATTCTCAATGCCTCTCAAACCGTGAAAGATGCCTTCTTTCGTGCCTTCATGTGTGGTTGTGAACACCAAATGTGCTAATAAGGATGGAAAGGAAACAAGAATTTGTCCTATGACAAGACATTATGTTTGGTCTTGAGTCTGGATATGTTGCAGCTATTGCACATTTAAATTTCAACTTATAGTTTGGTAGGTATTTAGATGAAGTCAGCATCTGATTTTGGTTAATCAAAGAAATTATCTCATAAATTATTCCAGTATTCCAGGCCTATCATATTACATACTGAACTGCCACAGCTGAAGTGCTACAACATAGTTTCCTGATAGAACCTTTTCTCCTTCTAAAAGGACAGATAGAGAAAGATGAATTTGCAGCATGACAGAAGTCGAAGAGCTCCAGAGGGTGGTGACATTTTCCAGAAGGAGAGAAGAGATACACCTGCATCAGCAGAAAAACGTCACAAAAAATGCCCACATCATCAGCGATACACCTCCAATGAGACAGACAAATCCACAATGGGAAAAGACATGCCAAAGGAGAGGATAGACACACCCACTTCAGCAGCGAAACACCCACATCAGCCCACAATGGAAGAAACATGCCAGCATCAGGACAGATGCGCCCACTTCAGAAGAGACACACCCACAGGTGAGAAAAGGTAATTGACAGACACACCCACACACAGTGACTTCATTAGAGAAGTTGGGGTTTCATCTCACTGTGGTGTGTGTGTGTGTGTGTGGTGAGGTCTTATGCTGCGTTCGAGCAACCTCAGAAGTCGGATTTTTCCCAGTTGGAAGTTCCAACTTCTGACCTCAAATCGTTCCAGCCAACTGTAAACAAAAAAGCACAGCTGAACACCAATAAATACTGTAAGATGAAATAAATTTAGTAATAAATGCTAACTAAAGTAAAGTAATATTACAGAACTGTTTGGTTGTGTTGTTTTACAATGATATTAATCACAGTGGGTATTAAATTTGTGCAGATAAGTAATGTTCTGAAATTATTTACACTTACATATCAGTGGCAAACAGTTATTATACACTGGAGATAGTTAACTTGGCAATATATTTTGACCTTTTTATTTCAATGTCACGCAAGAAAAAATACTTTATNATAGTTAACTTGGCAATATATTTTGACCTTTTTATTTCAATGTCACGCAAGAAAAAATACTTTATTCAGCTGTTAGTTGATCATTTCCATTCACAAAGCTCGGTGCACGGGTGCTGCCATGTTGAGTGACGTCATACTCGTGAAGTTGGGGTAGATAATTTTGATCTGAGTTTCCCAGTCAGAGCTCCAATGCATTTTTCCAAGTAGGAAGTCTGAAAAATCTGAGTTCCGAGACCTGTCGAACGCAGCATTATATTCTGATTTCTGCTTCAGATCTCCTCTTACAGGACTGACACATTATTCTTTCTACTAGTAGATTTCTTCCAAGGACTGTGTCAGCATGTCCAGACTATAACTGATTGACATCTTGAGTCTTGAGCCGACACCTTTATCATTCTTACATTATTAGTACATAGAGTATGTAATCCTCAGCATACCTCAGCATAATTCTTAAGATAGCTTTTGTCCAATTGCTTTATAGTTTTACTTTTTCCTCACTCTTGAAAATTTGGACTATATTTCACCTTTGAAATATAACCAGTTTATTTCACTTATGTGCCATGAAAACTCTCTTTTACCATTGTACCACTTCAAATCATGTGCTACCTTAATTTTCTTTAAAAAAAAAATTGATGAAAAGCAGTTTGCAGAGACATTGGTGATTGACCGCCTATTTGAGGGCTGACCCCCTGCAGATTGTCTTTTGATTTCAGAGACCAACACATATGCTAATATTGACCTGCTGTCAGTCTCTCAGCTGTATGTCTGACTCTTCTGTTTCTGTCACTCTGCTGGCTCATCTGCAGGCCTGTGTCCAAGCCTCACACTTTAGACAAGCAGTTGGCAAATACTGACCCATGGACCATAATTATTTAATACACTGAAAAATATTCAGTCAAATAAAAATATTTATAACAGGCCTGTGCGAGCTCATGTATTTTGAGGATATTGTACGTTGGTCCCCTTGACATGTTGCTTCACAACACTCGACAGATTGATAGACTCTTGGTCAATTTCAAAGTCACAAGTCGTAAGGATTTCTCATATCTTTGCATGTCACCAACTGCTTAGCACCAATGGATGTCCAAAGGGTCTCCAAGCAGCTAAAAGCTCTTTTAACCATGACTCACATAACACCTCACACTGGCTGCTAAAGGGCAAAGATGGCAAACTAAGTGACCAGTTGTGCTTAGAGCATATAAATGTGTTTGTAGTTGTTTCAGTGAGAGTCACTGTCATAGTGGCAGCACACACAATCGTACCTCCTACAGTGCTATCAGCATGTACCAGTGCTTACAGAGTGAGCAGTGAACATATTTCTCCTAAGGGCCTAAAGGCTGAATACTAACAGACTCAATTTACTGTATTATTTCTTCCTGTCAGTGATTTGATCCTTAATGCAGCCTCAAGGGGGCACAAGCCAGTGTCCTCCTTGTGCCGGTCCCAAGCCCGAATAA
>VXCM01003485.1:0-54828 GCA_014773175.1 Lucifuga dentata
GGCCGGGACCTAAACACAGAACCTTACCATAGTACGGGGACCTCTCTGAGCCCGACAGAAGCCATACGGTCAGACGGGACACCCCAGATGGAAAGACACCCATGCCGACCATTTCAGTTTTCATACGTTACGTTACCGACAATCATTTCAAATTTTTAAAGATGTGATATAACAGGCCATAACTGATTATGTTGATGATCTAGGTCTCACAAAATCAGGTATCAAATGTGACACAAATGGCGTTATTTAAGCATATAATTGTACACACATACACACCTCACACATACCTCACACACCACACGCGCACACACTCACACACACACACACACACACACACACACACACACACGCACACACCAGAAATACTGTGTGATGTGTGTGTATGTGTGTATTCAGGTTTTTGTAGGAGGCGATGGCATCTGACTCTCCTGTTGCTCTGGTAAAAAAAAAAAACCATCAGCCGTCCCAGTAACCTGCATGCCTGTAGCTACACCTGCATGCCTGTAGCTACACCTGCATGCCTGTAAACTGCACCTGCATACCTGTAGACTCTACACCTGCATGCCTGTAGCTACACCTGTATGCCTATAACCTACACCTGCATGTGCCTCTGTATGTGCACCTGTATGCCTGTACTCTAAACACACCATCACATGAAGTGCCACCCAGTGATTTCAAATCTTAATCTATATCTATATCTATCTATCTATCTATCTATCTATCTATCTATCTATCTATCTATCTATCTATGTATATATATAAGAAATCAACTAATTAAATGTTCACTGAGAAATATGAAAATTATGAATATTTCTTTCACTCTGGGCCCTAATTGTGTAAAGTGTAAACTCACATTACATTACTTCCTTCTGTAAACACTCAGAAATTACATTACATATACAATATAATAATTATGCAAATCTTCTTTCTTCTCCATGCTGATGTACACTGAAAGAGAAGGAAAATTAAAAGAAGACAGAAAAGAATAAGAGAGAGGAATGTCTGTAATGGGTAGCAGGCAGACAGACCTGGAACAACTCATCTAGGATCCTCCTGCTGCAGCATCGATGCTGCATGACATGTCATTTCCCAAAGGATGAAACTGATATTTCAGCTTTTCTGATATTTTGCAAAATCTCTTAATCTTTCAAAATCAAATATTCAAGTGATACACCCACCTTAAAAATCCATGTTTCTCCTGCTAATAGTTACGCAGCCTTATGAAGTCACGGTCCTTTAAATTTTTCCATAAACGCAGGTCTTCTTTTGGGACTATATTCCCCGGTGGAGGCATACATTCACTCCACGCTTTTTATTGAGCTTAAACACTAAAATTACATAACTTCTAAAAAAACCTGAATACACGTCTTGTTGGTGATGATGGATTACCTATCCCAAGAACGTTTCAAGTATCAAGCTGATTTTAATAGCGTTGTTGGGAAAGGTGATATTGTGAAAAGTTCAGCGCAACCTTACCATGAAAAATGTTATGAATGCTTACACGTTATGAAGTTTCTGTTTTATTTTTCATTCTTGCTTCAATAATAAAGTTTGCTTTAAGGGTTGTTTTATGTTATAATGTAGATTAACCTTCACTGGTAATCCATTTTAATCGTCACTTGATAGTAATTACTTTCTGATTGCGGCTTATATTGATCCTCATTTTATATTACTCTTAATTTTTGGTGTTGAGATGTAGAAGAATAAGTGTTCCTTTCTTTGAATGTATAAGAATTTGAATAAGTTTCTTTTGCTATGCTTGTACTCATATACTCTTGTATTTCTCATGCATCTTGTATTTTCTTTTACTTATAGATTCTCTTGTGTTCATCATATATGTTGCTATTACTCCTTATATCATTTTTAAAGATGTTTTGTTATACTTTTTATTCAGTATGTTACAGTTAAGTTAATCAAAACTTAGATTAGATGCTATACATTTAAAGGTGATTACAACATATTAATTCTTGTGCTTATTCGTCATGCTTAAAGCAGATGTATGGAATAAAATGTGATTTTGGTGTGAAATCCAGGAATGAAGAGGGGAATTTCATGTTGTAAAGAGCAAAGGTATCTTTACGATGGGAGGTACATCTGTTAAGGAGGAGGAGATTTTGCTGACGTGAAACATGAGTCTAATAAAGGGGGACTGACACTAAATAAAAGCAGAGTGCACAGAGTGGGGGGGAGTTTTGCCCCTCAAGGGGGGCTCTCTTGTCTCTCAGAGGCTCTTGCCTCTCAGGGTCATTGCTTTCTGGTTGATTTCCTTTCAGGAGGATAAGTAACTACCCTTTTCAGGGATTCTGTGCAGGAATATTTTCATTGTACGCCTTCTAGGGGAGTAAATACTTACACCTTTTTGGGTGTTCCCTGTGTGGGAGAACTTTCATAGTATGCCTTTTAGGGGAATAAATACTTACCCTTTTTAGGTGTTCACTGTGCAGGAGTACTTTCATTGTTTGAACTGTTGTACTGCAAATTGTGATATAATAAAGTTTTAAAAGGACATTTTGAGGTTTGTTGTCCTTTAATGTTGTTTTTCTTATGGGGAAAAACCAGGACTTGAATGAGGAGGTAAGTTACCTTTTTTAATAAAGAGGGTTTTCTCTTACTGCAACTCTATGCACCCAATCACTTCACACTGATTCACGTTACATCTCCTACTCAGAACATGTTTTTAGGGTTTTCCAGGGATAAAAGTAGGAGGTTAGACACATTTGTTGTAATATCAGTAAAACCTTAGGAGACGGCTCATCTTGGTAGTCCTACTTGAAGGAAAACTTCGAGGCTGACATCTGTGGTTCATCCCAGGTCTGGCTGAGAGGAAGTTGTATTTTTCTCAGTTAGAGGCGCTAATACCTAACTCTTTGTAACTCTTTGTAACTCTATCACTGATAGAGTAAGTTACCGAGAGGAGGTAGCCAGTGGTCTGAAATCCTCCGTACCGGAGGGGGACTGTGGTGACGCATCCGTAGGACGGCAAAGCTTTACAGGCGCACCAGAATGAACTGAAACCAATGGTGGCCTGGAAGGTAGGAAAAACATTTTTAATTCACTGCTCCAGTAGTATGCTTTGGGAAATGATTGTCAGTAACGTTACGTGTATGAAAATTTAATATTTTAGGCTCAAACATGCAAAATGGATGGTATGGTCCTTTAAATGGGCAGTGGAGGCCTAAAGGTGACTGACAGGTCGCTGGTTCAATCCTTGGACTGGCAGGAGAAATTAGCATTGGGAGGTGAATGAGCAGCACCTGTCCCTCCCTCGTTATTACCATGAGGTGCCCTTGAGCAAGGCAACTAATCTCCAAATGCTGCAGTGGAGATGCTCAGTGGCAGCAGAGAGTTGTGGTTGTTTAAAAAAAAAAAAACTACCATAATATTTAGTTATGACACCAGTAGATCTGAGCTACATTTACTCCAAGTATTCAGCCAAACTAAATGAGTTTGTTTGGAATTACTGAGGACATTTAAGTGAAATGAACTCAATTTTTATTTCAGCTAAAACTACCAATTTTTTTCCCCACTGAAATTTCTTCAAAATATTAAGTACAGTCAACTTAGAATATATATAAATGAATCTAAATAAATTTATTTTGTGCAACCACCTGACAAAGAAAAATTAATTAAATACAAAATAGCATTTTTTTCAGCGTAGTTGCAGGAAATTTTTCTCTTCAAATATCAGTATCAAACTTCTCCATGATGTTTTTGAGCCAAATCTGACCTTGGTGTCATCTATCCAGCTTCATTACAACATTTAAGTCTCCTCCCAGGATTATCAAAGATCCTGGATATCCGAGGTATCAAACAGAGTCTGTTAGCTACAGCAGCGGTGTGTTGAGAAGGATGGAGCGACTGGATCACAGCAGGATCTGCCTCCTTCATCACAAAAACACCTGCTGGCCTTTCTGAGCCGTGAACAGCCCACGTCTTTTCCCATTCAGCTTTCCACAAAGAAGCAATGAGACTCTTGGACCAGACAAAAAGCAGTTTTGAATTTCCTGGCAAATAAGAATACAGCTTTGTACTTCAAATGATTTCTTAAACCTCTGGCATTGAAAGAAAACAAAGTTAAAGAGCTAAAGACATAAAGCAATAGAGTTAAAGGACCATACCACCATTTTGCATGTTTGAGACTAATATATTCAATATTCATACATGTAACATTACTGACAATCATTTCCCAAAGCATACTACTGGAATGGTGAATTAAAAATGTTTTTCCTACCTTCCATTGGTTTCAGTTCATTCTCATATGCTATTAAAATCAACTTGAAAAGTTCTTGGGATAGGTAATCCATCATCGTGATTGAAACGTTTGGTCAGTGGATTTCAGCAATACATAATTCGTTTAGATTCTCTTGCAGTTTATGCATTTTAATTTTCTCACGTTCATTAAGAGCTTTTCTAAGGTTATTTATTTCACTCAATATACTGTATCTTTGTACTCATCTGTCTTTTTAGACAGTTTCTTAACCATATTTAATCAAAAGGTTCCTGCAGTCATTTTTAAGCAATTCCCATTTTAAGGTTTCCCATATCTCAGCTACAGCTTTGTGTTCCTTTTCCTTGGAGGAAATCTATCAAAGTTAAAATCAGGAGCCTCCTTGAAACAGGCTGAGGGAAATTTTCCTTTTATTTGAAGAATCTTACTGACTGCAGACTACATCTGCAGCAGAATCATTGCCATAAACATTTCTAGTATATAAAAAAAGAGTCCTCAAGTTATTTCACAGTTACAATCTAACGGAAGAAGATTCAGGATCATTCCCTTTAAAATTTCTACCAAATAAATCCCTGGAACTGTCCTGTCCCTTCCTCCCTTGTCTTTCCTCTCCTGTCCTGATGTTTAAGCATGTTTTCTTACACTTCCTAAAGTGACGCTCTGCTGCCTTAAAGAGCGATCACACTCTGGCGGGTTCTGCAGCTTTCCTTTTATTCCCTAATAAAACGACATCAATGTGTAATTCTATTACATTTAATCACAGAGATGTGGAACTTTAAACTGCTTCAAGCATTTCTGTCAAGTGCATATAATCCTAAAATATAATTAGTTTTATGTAATTAGTGGGCTTGGAGCAGCGACTGGCGGCAGCTCATCCTGTGGGGCTGGAGAAGCAGCCTGAGGGGCTTCTTCAGGACTCTTACAAAGGAAAATTAAATGTTGTTAAAATGTCATTACAATTAATATGATGATTATTTGCACTCAGGTTGATTTTATTGTTGTGCTATGTGGTTGCACATGTTGTGGTTTTACAATATTCAATAAATGCAAAAAAACAAAAAGCATTGGAATGTGTAATTTTTATATTTTTGAAAGGATGAAACAGCAAAAACTAGGTTATATCAAAATACAATATTTTAAATTACAACTTAAAAAATATAGATTTACTTAGGTTAAAAAAATGAACTGCACCCACTCTCTTAAAAAGATTTGCCACAACTTAAAACATGTAGGTTAGTTAGATAAAAAGGAATTACGTTGGTTCAGGTTAAAGATATTTAGTGTGAATCATTACCTCAATTTTTTTAAGTTGAAGGAAGGTTATATTTTTTTCAGTGCACTGCTAGGAAGAGGACTCAGACCACCTTCTGGTACTTTACTGGCTGCTCCTGTCATGCCACGCAGACGGACACAGTGGGTCTGCATTTCACTTCAACAGAAAATAAATGTTCTGACAGCAGTCATTTACACACAGGTGTGATGCTCACCTGTTACAGCTGATCAAGCTGGAAAAGCAAACGGCATCAGATAATTCACCTGACTTCCCCCTTTATTTGTCAGCAGAACCTGTAAGTTACAATGTCATTTCAGAAATGATGTAAAATAGTGTCCTGTTAGAAAATATATTCATTTAATCACATTTTTAAAACATGTTAAGATGACGTATTAAAATATATTTACATTTTAAAAACATTTTGTTACATTAATGTTACATATCAGAACACAACGCAGAAAATAAAACTTCTACCTGTCAGCCAAAAAAAAAAAACAAAAACTCGTGAAAACCCGCGCGTTTTTTGGAAACACGTAGCCAACGTAAACCTCACCGAAGACGCATGTATTTATGAGGTTTCCCCTCAACCAACAGAATAACTGCGTGTTCACATTATTCAAAATGTCATCTACAGCCACTACATGCCATGTTTTACCGTTTAACAACCAAAATATATCTTTTTGCTACGCTACACCTTCTGAGTTCAAACAGCGGCAGGTCTCTGCAGAGCACGCGGGCGTTCCTCAGCCGGCAGCCTGAGAGTCACGTGACGTGGCCGCGTCTTAAAGCGACAGTACAGCAACGTCAGCGTCACGGTGGAAAAAACGAGTTTCCACTTAAAAGTGTCATAAAACAGAAATACATCAATATTGATCAGGATTTGATGAGATTTCAGAAAAACAACGACATGACAAAAATATAAGAGTAGTTTTTACACATGCTTTCCAAGCAGCAGAGAGCCTCTGAGCTGACGGGAGGGGAGGGGATCATTTCCCAAAGTATACTACTGGAACGGTGAATTAAAAATGTTTTTCCTACCTTCCAGACCTCCATTGGTTTCAGTTCATTCTGCTATTAAAATCAACTTGTTGATACTTGAAACGTTCTTGGGATAGGTAATCCATCATCACCAACAAGACGTGTATTCAGGTTTTTTTTAGAAGTTATGTAATTTTAGCGTTTAAGCGCAATAAAAAGCGTGGAGTGAATGTATGCCTCCACCGGGGAATATAGTCCCAAAAGAAGACCTGCGTTTATGGAAAAATTTAAAGGACCGTGACTTCATAAGGCTGTGTAACTATTAGCAGGAGAAACATGGATTTTTAAGGTGGGTGTATCACTTGAATATTTGATTTTGAAAGATTAAGAGATTTTGCAAAATATCAGGAAAGCTGAAATACGGTTTTATCCTTTGGGGAATGATTGTCAGTAACGTAACATGTATGAACATTAAATATATTAGGCTCAAACATGCAAATGGTGGAATGGTCCTTTAACATGCACCTGCACCTTACAGTTCTGCATCGAATTGCTGCTTCCAGCAGGGAGGATCCGTTCTGAGCTGCCTTCCGTCTTCCTCTATCCTCCTTCTCTACATCCTCCCTCTATCCTCCCTCCCTCCTTCTATCCTCTCTCCNTCCCTCCCTCCCTCCCTCCATCCTCCATCCTCGGAGCAGAATGCGCTGATGTCCGCTCGCTCTCTGGAAGGATGATTCCTGTCGTCTCCACCGCGGAGAGCGTTCCCAGAGGCACCGGAACACCGGCGCCCAGCCTTTCCCAGCGGATCAGGAAGGTCCTGAGCAGGTAAAGATGACGATCCGTACATCAGCAAACAGCTTTTCTGTCACAACCACTTTACAACACATGTCAGGTATTGCAAAGCTTCTCTGCTTTACAGTCACATCACATCATGTGTCCGCTGCATGTTCACGCAGCACTCCGCCTCCGGTACCGGAACGGAGTTTAAACGGCTTCAGTGCTACTGTGCCCGGTATCATCTTCATCATCAGCAGCCTGCATTGACGTGCAGCGCCCAGTGTCCTGTGTTCAACATTCATCTCGGTCCACACACACACACACACACACACACACACACACACGCACACCCTCTCTGTTTTTTCTTGGGTGAACAAACAGTTGTCCCTTCCCCTGGCGTCTGCTATTCCGTCATCTCTTTGTCTGGACAGACTGGCTGCAAGCTGAATCTGAGACCGTGCGTGCGTGCGTGCGTGCGTGTGTGTGTGTGCGTGTGTGAGCTAATCTTTACCAGACTATGTTGAGGATTGAGGGGAATATTTTCTATCCAGGTAAAATGGGTAAAATGAAAGCTATTTTTTTGCGGGGGGGGGNGGGGGGGGGGTCATGTATTGTTGCACAACAATGCACATTTCTAATATCTGACTGCTCATGCTGGAGGTTTCTGTTGCGTGTGGAAAGCTGCCAGCATTATACCATGTGGCAGACACGCCCACTGTGGAACGGTGCATGCAACCCACTTTGACTCATCATAACTGATAAATACACATATATGCCTTCTTTAACTGATAAAGAAGGCATATATGTGTATTTATTTATGACAAAAAAAAAAGCACACATCTTTGGATATGGGACAAATCTTATTCTTTTTTCAGAATAAGTCGGGACACTTAAAAAGGAGCTAAAATAAGGGACTATCCCAGGGTAAACTGGTCAGCCTACATATAAATAAACCACATACATATACGTTACTGAAAGCAAGTTTCCAAAATATACTACTTCAGCTAAATTTTAGATTTTTTTTCCCACCTTCCACACTGCCAGTGGTTTCAGTTCATTAGAGTACGAATGAAAAATCAACTTGTTGATACTTGAAACATGTTTCAGATAAATAATCCATCACATGACGTCATCACATGAAGTCTATTATGTTTTTTTTTTTTTTTTTTNTTTTTTTTTTTTTTTTTGGTGGAAGTAACTTTATTTAGCTGATCCAACACAGAGCTGCACGGAAAATGATGTATGTCTCCGCCAGAGACATACATGGGAACAAGGTGCAAGAAATACAATTCAGTTTTATTCTGGGAATGGAATTATGCTGATAGCCCAGGAGAAGACAGTTTTTACTGAGAAATTAAAACAACCGTGCCTTCTACAATTGTATATACATGTTAGCAGGTAAAACATTGAATGTTAAGTTGCATGTGTTTTACCTGAACAGTTGATTTAGAAAGATTAGGGGATCTGAAAAAAATAACAGGAAAACTAGAATATGGTTTTA
The DNA here is from genome assembly GCA_014773175.1 of Lucifuga dentata. Classification (NCBI taxonomy): domain Eukaryota; kingdom Metazoa; phylum Chordata; class Actinopteri; order Ophidiiformes; family Bythitidae; genus Lucifuga; species Lucifuga dentata. Next base: position 8,758 of record VXCM01003485.1, read on the forward strand.
TGTTTTGGAAAATGTCAGTAAAGTAACACACTTATACATGTAAAATTATGGTATGGTCCTTTAAGGTTAATTTCAGTTAATTTCGAGCAGTCAAGTCATAACTGATGATCCTGTAGAGACAGTCAGGTGTGCGTTGACATGGTAACCAGTACTTCATAGAGAGAACTGCATATCGCTCACCTGGCTGCTGCACACCTGACGCCCTGCAGCAACATGTCGACATGGTAACACGCAGCATCAAGAACCGCCGGGTCGACGGCCACATTTTGCACCAATGGGTTTGAGACTTGTACAGTAGACATGTAGACATGTAGACATGTACAGTATTTTCCTTTGCTGCAATGTATTAATTGTTTATGAACAGTGAAAATTGTTGAATATATTGTGGAAAAGTCCAGATGGCTGAAAATGTAGCTTGGCAGAAATGGGCATGTTTGATGCGTGTAGATCTGAGGAATCCAAGAAACAATCACAGGTAAAAAAGGTAAGGTGCATTCACAGGTACTAAGCAGAGCAAATTACCAATTAATGCAGGCAAACATTTTTACAGAATAAAATGTTAAAAATTACTTTTTAAATTGAAACATTAAATTAAAAACGTAAAATTTTGATTACAGTTTAAATAAAAAATATGGAGTCAAATTATTGCACCGTAGTGAGGTAGTAACGTGACGTGAACCTGTTGGTACAGTCTGCAGTATTAATTATGAAGTCACCATGATGACATTTCATATCGTCTAAAATATCATTATCACAAATACCAGATACCTGATGCCTTCAGGTATCATGATGTTATTTGAAGGATATATCACACATCCACACTCCTATTTCATATGTGTGCTAACATTTTTTAATAAAAAAACAAAAAAAACCCAGAAAATCTGTGGTTCCTTGGCTATGCCATAACACGGATTCTTTTGTGTTTGCAGTAAAGTCATCACAAATAAAAGCCTGACCTTTGACCTTCTTTGCTGCCCTCTGCAGGGACCTGTTGGTGACCCTGGCATTGGGTCAGGTCTTGTCGTTGCTGATCTGTGGCATTGGTCTGACCAGTAAATACCTGGCTGATGACTTCCACGCCAACACGCCGCTATTCCAGAGCTTCCTCAACTACATCCTGCTGTTTCTGGTCTACACCACCACACTGGCAGTCAGACAAGGTGTGTGTGTGTGTGTGTGTGTGGATCATGGATTATCTGGATATTTCAGATATTATGAGTGACACATTAACTGCAGGTAATATGTCACCAGAAAAAGATAAAGGGGAAATTAAGCACCAGATTTAAAGGACCATTCCATCCATTTTGCACATTTGAGCCTAATATATTCAGTTTTCATACATGTTACGTTACTGACAATCATTTCCCAAAGGATAAAACCATATTTCAGCTTTTCCTGATATTTTGCAAAACCTCTGTGACAGGTTGTCGGTTTGAACTCCTTCTCAGTTTAAGATATTGCTGAAATGTTGATGAAGCCAAGCCAGGCACCATTTTAAAGGACCATTCCTGTGTTTTTGCATGTTTGAGCCCAAAATATAGAACCCACATACATGTTATGTTATTGACAACCATTTTCCAGAACATACTACTGGAGCAGTAAATATCAGAATTGTTGTTACTACCTTCCAGACAGCCATTGGTTTTAGTTCATTCCAGACGTTATTAAAATAAAAAAAAAACTTGTAGAGACTTGAAACATCTTTGAGATAAATCAAAGCAAATACAATGCATATTAATTTTTTTTTAATCTCACAGTTACTTAATGTAATTGAGCTGCATGGAAGGAAATGTACACTTCCACCAGGAAATATAGTCCCAGGAGAAGAAGCCTTTTACAGAGAAATAGAAAACGAGCGCGCCTTCTATGCTCAGACGTACGTGTCAGCAGGTGAAGCAGCATCACCTGGACATTTGATTTAGAAAGATTAGAGGATCGGAAAAAATAAACTAAAATAAGGTTTTATGTTTTGGGAAATGGCTCCCAGTAATGAAACATGTATGCGGGTTGTCCTTTTGGTTCAAAATTACTGGTATGGTCCTTTAGAGAAAATGAAAGGCTAACCAAGGGAAGAGTTATGTTTCTGCAAAACGTTGTGATGTGACGGTCTCAGCAGAGCCTATGACGCGCTGAATAGCATGAAATCTATGCTTCATTCGCACACGCTAGTAAAAGCAAGCACACACACACACATGAAAGTGCACACGTGCTAGTAGAAGCGCACACATACTACTAAACGTGCAAATTATACATGTGAATGAGAGCTGGTACGAGTGTTTATGACAGCTGATGTGAGAGGTGATACATGTGTGAATGTTTCACTATAAATCACAATCATCACCGAGAATGTCTGAACAACAAACTGTACTCTTTTTATTCAGATACTATGAAATACATTTAACACACTCATGTAGTACTGTTGATATTATTGCTCTCTCTCTCTTTCTCTCTCTCTCTCTCTCTCTCTCTCTCTCCCCAGGTGAAGANTATTATTGCTCTCTCTCTCTTTCTCTCTCTCTCTCTCTCTCTCTCTCTCTCCCCAGGTGAAGAGAATTTGCTGGCCATTCTGAGGCAACGGTGGTGGAAGTACATGATTTTAGGTGTCGTAGACATCGAGGCCAACTTCCTGCTGCTTAAAGCTTATCAGTACACCACACTCTGCAGTGTACAGGTGAGTGCATGTAAACACACACACACACACACACACACACACACACACACACACACACTGGTTTGTTCTTGTTGTTAGACGTGTCTTTACGGTGAATTCTAACCAGCGGCTGATCAGCCTGCTTTGTTGATGAAGCTCTTCTTCCTCGGCTGCTGACTTCTCTCAGTCATTTGTGCTGGTGTAAAATGGGGCGGAGCCACATTGTCTGCCTTTCCTGGCCTGTTTTGACAGAACGCCGTGTGGAACGTGAAAACGCTGAACTGCTGCAGTCTGACAGCCAGCTGCTGCTTTTCTGCACCAACATGTGCATGCAGTTAGTTTGTTAGTTTCCTTTCGCCAAAATTGGTGAAAATTGAATGAAAAGAGTGAAGCATCATGTTGTTTATCTCATCTTCATCATCCTCTTCATCACATAACACGCTGACAAACTCAGTGAGCCAGCAGGAGTTACACTCAAACAGCTGGTAAAACAGTTTGATGTGTTTTCACTCAGGCAGCATGAGATGATGTCATCAGGGTTACCATGGTGACTTCAGGCTCTCTTGTTTTATTACAACTACAAAGAGTCTGAATGTGTTTCACATGGTGCTGCAGCGGACGCTGTTAGCCGCTAGCTGCTAGCTGTTAGCCGCTAGCTGCTGCTAGCCGGGGCTGCAGGGACTTAGACAGCTGTTACTGGGTCCAGTTTGCAGCAGTAGCCATGTTTTGCTTGTCTGTATGATGACATCATGAGTCCTCAGGTGATGACCCACAGATAATAAGGAGGTTACCTGTCATAAGGTGTGTGTCCTTGTGTGTCTGCATGTGTCTTCATGTGTCTTCGTGTGTCTTCGTGTGTCAGCTCTTAGACTGCTTCGTGGTCCCCGTGGTCCTGCTGCTGTCCTGCTTCTTCCTGCTGGTCAGATACAAGACCATCCACTTTGTGGGGGCGGGGCTCTGTCTGCTCGGCACCGGCTGCATGGTGGGGGCTGATATTCTGCTCGGGCGTCAACAAGGTCTTGGTGAGTACACACACACACGCACACACACACAGAAAGAGAGAGAGGGAGAGGGGGGGAGAGAGAGAGCAAAAATTGCTGTCTCTGGATTGGGAGACTGGGTTCAAACCCTGATCAGTGGGCGGGACTAAGACATGAGGGAAACGTGAAAGTGAATAAGGACCTTGGGTTTGCTTTACTGTCCACCAGGTGGCAGCGTCCACAACCAAACTGCTTCCTGTTTGAAGACAATGAAGTTCCTGCTTTTTTATTCAGTGTTTTGTCATAGTTAGCACGTTAGCACGTTCCGCAGCCGCTTCATCTGTGTGTCACAAATTTAGGCTACTGACTTTATAACCTCTGACTGATCGATGCTGGGTTTTCCTTCCTGTTCATCTAAATCCAAACATCACCATCACTCACTAGCTGTCTCATGCTCCCCCACCAACCTTTTCATCATTTGTCCTTTTCTCCTGGTTTCTGGCAACAAACTTAAAGGACCATCCCAGTCATTTTGCATTTTTGAGCCTAATATATTCCATTTTCATACATGTTACGTTAGTGACAATCATTTCCCAAAGGATAAAACCGTATTTCAGCTTTCCTGGTATTTTGCTAAATATCTTAATCTTTCAAAATCAAATATTCAAGTGATACACCCACCTTAAAAATCCTTTCTCCTGCTAATAGTTACACAGCCTTATGAAGTCACGGTCCTTTAAATTCTTCCACAAACACAGGTCTTCTTTTGGGACTATATTTCCCGGTGGAGGCATACATTCACTCCACACTTTTTATTGAGCTTAAACACTAAAATTACATAACTTCTAAAAAAACCTGAATACACGTCTTGTTGGTGATGATGGATTACCTATCCCAAGAACGTTTACAGTATCAACAAGTTGATTTTAATAGCAGAATGAACTGAAACCAATGGAGGTCTGGAAGGTAGGAAAAACATTTTTAATTCACCGTTCCAGTAGTATGCTTTGGGAAATGATTGTCAGTAACCTTACGTGTATGAAAACTGAATATATTAGGCTCAAACAAGTAAAATGGATGGTATGGTCCTTTAAAGGCATAACCCCCACCAACACTCAGGGAACACACAGGCGTCATAACTCTTAAATAAACACAACAAAAATGAAAATATCCATATGTATGCATGTTACATGAATGTAACAGAAAGCTGAAGGAGCCCTTTTCGTTTCTCTCCTGCTGTTTGAACTCGTCCCTGTAGGAGAGCAGAAGCTGCTGGGGGATCTGCTGGTCCTGGCAGCAGCCACGTTGTACGGGATCTCCAACGTGAGCGAGGAGTACATCGTGAAGAACCTGAGCCGCGTGGAGTTCCTGGGCATGATGGGCCTCTTCGGGTCCTTCTTCAGCGGCATCCAGCTGTGAGTTTTTGCAGGAGGAACGTGATGAGAGCTGGCAAGTAGAACGTTAGCAGGGCTGCACATACGCAAAACGCTGGTACCACGCACACCCTCGGAGTGTCTGCTGTCAAGGCTCATTTACATACTGACGAGAGAGAGAGAGAGAGAGAGAGAGTTTTTCTTTTTTCATCTCTGTCTTCAATGGGTTTGTTCAATGCCGTGTTCAAACTCACAGTGGGAAGTCAGAATTTCCGACTTCTGACCTCCAACCATTCCAGCCAAATGCAAGCAAAAAGCATGGCTGAATGCCAATAAATACTGTAAGATTAAATAAATTTACTGTACATTTACTGTAAATGTACTGTATATACTCAAATATAATGCCATTTATAAGCCGACCTCCTGATGTTGTTCCATCAATTTATTTGTTTAGCAAATTCCCTGTGTTTCTGGGTATTGTCATAGTATTCCTGTGATTTTCTGAAAATAATCCACGTACCATAAACATATTTATTTCAGCAGCTGATTACTATAACTGACCAATCACAGCAGAGCTTACTGGCCGCCGCAAAATGTGCTGATGAGATGTTTAGTCAGGAAATATCTCATTCTAAGGTATGATTTAAAGTATTTTCCATGGTAGTGGTAATGATAGTATTTCCACCTGGAAATTTCCTTCTCTGGGATCAAATCTGAATTTCTTGTGTTTCAGCCGACCCCCGATTTACTTTGTGAAATTTGGTAATAAAAACTCGGCTTATACTTGAGTATATATGGTAGTAATAAATACTAACTAAAGTAAAGTTAGACTACAGGACTGTTTGGTTGTGTTGTTTTGCAATGATATTAATCACAGTATTAAACATTTGTGCAGAGANTACAGGACTGTTTGGTTGTGTTGTTTTGCAATGATATTAATCACAGTATTAAACATTTGTGCAGAGAAGTAAATGTTCTGAAATTATTCATACTTAAGTATCAATAGGTCACAGTTATTACACACTATAGGTAGTTACCATGGTGATATATTTTGACCTTTTTATTTAAATGTCATGTAAGAAAAAATACTTTGTTCGCCTGTTAGCTAGTCATTTCAATTCACAAAGCTTGCTTCCACGGCGCCGCCAGGTTGAGCGACGTCATACTCGGTAAGTCAGAGCAGATCATTTTGGTGCCGTTCCAACACATTTTTTTCAAGTAAGAAGTTGGAAAATTCTGAGTTCCGAGGGAACTGGAACGCAGCATCAGTTCAGCCGTCCTGAGCAGAAAGAAGAGACGCCCTAACAGCTCATCCTCTCTGCAGGACATACCTGTCACGACATTAAACAGGCCTGTGTGTGTGTGAGAGAGAGAGAGAGAGAGAGACAGAGAGAGAGAACCCTTGCGCTCTATGAATGCAGCAGCAAAAATGAAACAGAGAGAAATATGCAGTGATCAAGTAATTTTCTTTGTAAATTTGTTGGTCTGCATGGACCATATGTCTCCATATGCTGAGCATATGGAGACTTCTGCTAGCCAATCAGATTCATCCTGTCGACTGATAGTGATCTACAGCCAATCAGATTCATCCTGTTAGCCAGTGATGAGGTTTTGTTGGAGTAAAGCTCAGACTGGACATATTTGGTTCGTTGGTCACGTCATCACAGCTGCTTTGACGTGTTGGCTTGTCTGCTGACATCATGAAGCCGTTGTTGACTTTGTAAACCAGGTTAGATCCTCTCTGCTACGTGCTGACCAGCCACGAGGAATTCTCAGCCATATTGTTTCTATTCTTATTGAACAAAATAACAACAGACAAAGCTCTGACGGAGTCTGATTGGCGTGATGGATAAAGCTTTGGCATTTAACAGCCGCTGATGTGTGTTTATGTTGTGTTGCAGGGCCATCATGGAACATAAGGAGCTGCTGAAAGTACCCTGGGACTGGCACATAGGTCAGATAACACGTATGCACACGCACACACCTTCAACACACACAAAATCTGTCATAACACCATTATGGAGCTCCTCATGGAACATCCGCGAGAAGGAAAAAAAAAAAAAAAAANAAAAAAAAAAAAAAAAGATATTGTGGCCACGTGTTATGAATTTGTTCCATGCTTTATAATCTATGTGCATGTTTTACAAATTTGTTTCCTCATTTTAGTTTAATTGCAGCCACGTTTTACCAGTTTATGTATTTGTCATTTCTCTTGCTCCCCCTTATGAAAACTTCATAATGTATGTATTTATTTATAGTCTGGAACATGCTGAAACCAACCACACCAGTTTTATCAACCACTTATGAAAAGTTCCAGTTTTAGAGCACATCATAAACGGGACAACAGGCGATATCTGTTCAAAACTAAAATGTTGGATGTCATTTTTGAAAATTAGTGTACTTTTGTGAATACTTACTTACTTAATTAATAATTAAGTAACTAATGAATCTGTAATGACTTTTTCTGGAGTATTTTGTTGATTGTGACAAAGTGTGATGAACTCACGTGTAGCAGCTTCAGAACACGCGTGCAGCGACTGCAGTGCGGCTCGCTCTGAACATGCATTAAGCCGTTTCACCACAGTTTTCACAAGGAGGCAAAACGAGTGAACGGGTAAAACATGGTTTAACTAAAACAAGGGAACGAATAATGAAACATGCACGTATTAATAAAGCATGGGAACAAATTCATAATGCGTGGTCAGGATATCCTTTTTTTCCCCAGATGTCACGTGAGGGGCTCTGCACAGTTTGCCTCCAGGACACACCGTGTAGCTGAAAGTTAAAGGAATCCTGATACATAAATAGGCATTGCAGATGAACTGTTAGCTGTGTGATTCTGTGCTGTTACAGTCGAAAGGTTCAGCTGTGAGAGAAGTAAAAATGGTTTCCTGGAGAATGCAGGATGAGACGTGTGCGCCGCTGCTACGACACGTCTGAGGACCCAGCAGATTATGATGACGATTTTATTAAACTGCCTCACGCCGAGCTTACAGACCATTTCGTGCCACACAGTTTGCTGGAGGCTAAACTGGATAAATAATGTCAATTCTGCAATCTGTGCAAAACTGATTTACTTTTAGTTACAATACTTAAGTAGATTTATTATCAAAATAATACTTTTCTTTAGTTTAAAAAAAAAAAAAAAAACAGCCCTGTAATTACTTTTATTCAAGGATATTTTCTAATGGGTGAATTCTGCTTCTACTAACAAAGTCATTTTTGAATGAATTATTTCTACTTTGTACGGCTTTGCGGTAGTTTATCCAAAACACACAAACACACTACATTACCTTTTCAGCACAAAGTTGAATGCACGACACTGCTGAAATGTTCACATGCACTCCACAGCACACAACGCTCAGCAAAACAAACTTTGAAGACATACACACACACACACACACACACACACACATTGGCACCGTGTCTGCCAGTNAAACTTTGAAGACATACACACACACACACACACACACACACACATTGGCACCGTGTCTGCCAGTACACACATGAATTTTCTGCAGCTTCTCTGCTACGCAGCTTTCCTCTAACAGGCGTTTTATTTGTTTGGTATTTAGCCACACCGTTTTCTGCTATTTAGTCACATGACCTCTGACAGCGCTTTCTGTCAGGCACTATCGTCATAGCGTTTCCTGTACTATTTTACTCACAATAACCTCTAGCTAGGCATGCAGCACGCTCTGGGCATCTGCAGGCATTCTCAATCAGAAACACACATCTCTCTGATAGGCATATATAAAAATCTGTGTGTTCTTAAAGTAAAGAATGTGAGTAATTACCCACGTCCTTTGGATGGAGCGCCCACCAGATCCTGGCCTCTGGAGACAGACGGGGTCTCATTTTTATTCGAGAAACACCCTCACTCAAATTGTCCACCAGTGGAATGAAATTTCCTCTGCTTTCTTCAGAAGTCAGGAATCATAGAGGACGTCCTCTCCTCTCGCTAAAATGTCAAAGAAATTAAAGGGTCTCACAACTTCTCTCAGATCACACTCTTTATTTTTGTGTACACGGGAAGTAAAGACATGGACTGTTCCATACAGCTTCAAGTCTGAACAGACAGAATAAAGTTTCTTATAGTCAGTGTGACATCATCACCGTGATGTCACACTGATGTGATGTCATTCAGGAAGAGAGGAGAGGATGCTCTTCCTCCTCTGACATCACACCATCAGGGCTCAGGCACATATGTCGCGTCCATCAGAGAATTACTCAGAATGTTTGTCTCCAGACATTCTGGCACCTCTAAGGCTGATTTACTCTGCAAGTCTTGATGCTCAGTTCTGATCTTTTGTCTATATCTGCTTTTTGTTCAGTGTATTTACATTTTCTTTTTCAAGCAGCTCATATCTGATACCTGTATTTACATGCTTTGACCTTTGACCTGTAGCAGCAGGATGCAGCTACGCATGCGCACATTTCTGAGACTCGTAAAGAAAATGCTTCAATGGACTCTGATCAGCAGGTTAAAACTTTCACATGCAGAGAGAAACATCTGATATGTTGTGTGAGCGTTTATCTGTCCATCAGGACACGTATGTTCATCGGTTAATCACGGAGGAGAAGCGGGTGGAGTTGGAGTTTTGCTGCTGTAACAGGAGCCTGTTATCACACACTAACACATCTGACATAAACACACATCAGCATGTCTGATATATATAGCATGTCCTCCATTTCTGTTTACAGAGAGCGTCATCATATTGATGACATCATCATATGCAGATAAAGCAGAACATTACATAGGAGTCAGAATGGGAAGGAAATTCTGATCTGTGGATTTAGACAGCAGTCACATTGGTGGATATCCGATACGTATCTGATTTATTTCCACATATGCAAGAGACCCAAAACGGATCTGAGAATATCTTATTCCATGTGGCTTTTTACCATTTACATCTCAGGAAGCGTGTCTGACACATGTCACGTGAGCAAAAGATCAGAATCAGGTCACATGTACGTCAGTGTAAATCCAGCGTAAGACATGGTGACCCAGTGGTCCAAGACCACTTTGGTGAGAACACTGCATTCCTTTGACAAGATCATACAAGAATGAATATGACATCATTAAAATGAAGCACATGAAGACATGACGTTATGTAAATATATGATATATGATGTAATTCTCACAGCAATGCTCAGAACATGCAGCAGAGCTGAGCTCAAATCTGCATGGAAACAGTGAGTCTGCACATTCTGTGAGCTGCACACACTTAAAAACTGCTGTACATCCATTGATTGTACTGTGTGTGATCACATTGTTAACTTTCTACTTTTACTTACAAATTCTGCCTCAAGTCATCACAAACAGCAATATTACATAAAAATATCTAGAAGAACATAAAGACTGTCTGTGTCTTCTCTGTGCTCTCAGGTCTTCTTTATGTTGGTTTCAGTGCCTTTACGTTTGGCCTGTACAGCTTCATGCCTGTAGTGATGAAGAGGACGAGTGCCGCCTCAGTCAACCTGTCTCTGCTGACCTCTGACCTGTACAGCCTCTTCTGTGGCCTCTTCCTCTTTCAGTACAAGGTAACTCCACATGCTCCTCTCTTCATCTCATCCACTTTTTTAGGGTTCCACAGAAGCCTGATTCTCTGACCTTTACATCATGCTGTCCTGCTGAAAATTCAATTTGTGATCATATTGTCTAGATAAGGACAAAAAAAAGCATATTATGCTACACAAAATACACACTCTAATCACCTGTTTTGTATTGTCCTATTCACGCTTTATAACTTATTATCTAGAAAGTTAGAAAGCGTCACTTTTCACAGCACCATGAAAACTGAGGAAATCGAAGAAGGTACCATTAAATTTAACACACTGAATCAGTAAACTGAATATTCTCCGTGAAAATACAGTCTGAGCTGTAAAACTCTTTCAATTTTACATTTTCTGGTTCCCACACTTCTTGTCCACAAGTGAACTAGATTGAGGCAGATATCTACAAGTACTGAGGTTTTATGAGGCAAGTAGTGAACACCAGCATATCTAATAGGTTTATATCTAAACCTACTCAAACCTATCAAAAACATCTCAAACTTATCAAACCGATCAAAAACCTCTCAAACCTATGAAAACTATCAAACCAATCCAACCACAGTTAAGTCAAGGTATACTGTATGTCTCATCTCTGTTATGTTGGCCAGGGGAGCCTGCAGATAGACTTTTATACCCTCCAGTACGTACATGGTCACAAAAAATCCAGCTTTTCTGACCTACCATACATGACCTTGCACCTCTGCATGGCATGGCGTGCCTCTCGTCACCTTACTGTGCTACACAGGTCATGAAAAAGACGAGTTCAAGCTCAGGAAAATTCAGTCACATTGTTACAGTTTTTTCTCGTGATCATCTTTGTGCTGCCATGAAAATAGAGTACTTACTGTTCAACCTTATTGTCAGGTCTGAAGTCAGTAAAAAAAAAAAAAAAAAAAAAAAAAGCAAAGAAAAGGAGAAAGTCAACTCTGTTTTTATGTCATGAATGCTAATTCTGTGTAAATTTCCATGACTGTTCATCTCTGCCTCTTTGAGTTTTAATTTCAGAAATCTAGATCAATGTCACACTAACCTGTATGATACTGGGGCTAAAGTAGCTTTAAACACTTGAAATTTTCGTATTTGTGTGTTTTTACTTTGTTGAATGCAGAATCATATCATTTCAGGAAACAGACTGGGCCTGATGTGGCTCACTGAATAAGAAGTATTTTTTGGTGGTTGTTGGCTTAAAGTCTCTCTTTCCTCTCTCTGTTGCAGTTCTCGGGCCTCTATCTGTTGTCGTTCTTCATCATTATCCTGGGCCTGATCCTTTACTCCTCCTCCTCTACCTATGTAGCCCAAGATCCACGGGTCTACAAGCAATTCAGGGACGCAGGCAACCAGCCAGCCACCAACGCAGCCCAGCTCAGTCCACCGGAGCCCTCTGTCACCTACACCAGACTGAGCCACGAGNACCAACGCAGCCCAGCTCAGTCCACCGGAGCCCTCTGTCACCTACACCAGACTGAGCCACGAGCTGGGGGAGGAGCCTGTGCACATCGCCTGAGACCACGGAGTCTGTAGTCCGCCCCGTCGTCTTTAGAGAAGGAGAAAGATTTTTGGCTGGTTTGCTGAGCCTGGTCACTGGGTTGATTGCACTGTAGAAGCAAGTTTTGATTTTCTGTCCACTTTTGAGGGAGGAAGTTTCAATCTGCTTGGTAACGGAGGTCAAACGGATTAAACGAACCCAAATAAAATGCTAAATGACTCAGAAGAAAGTGCAATAAATAGTATAGCAAAGTGCATATGTACAGTTCACTGTGATCAAAGACTGTGAGTAGACTGTGGTGAGTTATGGTTGTAAATTATGATTCTAAATACTTTCATGTATATATAATATCAAATTTTATTTAATCTCCTGCTCTTTTTGTGCTTTTTTTTTTTTTTTAAGAAAATGCTCAATGGCATAACCAAATCAATTGTTCCGACTTTATCTTATGACTCAAATCCATGCTGTTTCCACATTCAAAGACAAATATAGTTATCTGGTAATGGAAAACACAGACTTGAGTTACATTTTACTGAAAGTAAAGGGCCATTCCACCACAGCAGAATGTCCCCTCCTTCATTTCCCAATCCAGTGCTGGTACAGTATTTGCATATTAATGAAATTATTGTTTTTGTGAAACTGAATGACTCAGGCTGAATGACTCTAAAAGCTGTTTGGACTGAGATGAGGTTGAGGTTGGAGGTTTGGGTTATAGAGGAGCTCTGATCTATGAAAAGACTGACAAAGTCTGCTTACACACACAGTCTGATCTTCTAACAAACTATGACCCATTAAAGATCATTTCAGAGGATCTTAGAAGAAGAATTGTAAAGATGCATTTTAATTATCTAAAGACCTGAGAGTTCATCAATCCACAATCAAACTGTCAACAGGAATTTAGCCCCGTTGCTGCTCTGCGTCCTGCAAAGATCACAGCAAGAGAACAATGTGCAGTGATGAAGGAGGTGAAGAAGCCAAGAGTTCCAGCAGAAGACTGCAGGAACATGTAGAACCTGCTGGAGTTTCTGTTCATGTGTCACCAGAAGAAAAACACTCAACAATCATGTCCATGGAAGGAGAAAATCCAAAGACACACTGCTGAAAGAAAACCCCCCAAGTTTCCAAGAACCCACCTGGATGTTCCACAAGGCTTCTGGGGCAAAACACGAGCTGAACTTTTTGTTGAACAATAGCTTCTACAGGAGAATGTCAGGGTAGAGGTCTGTATCTGAAGCTTAACAGAAGTTGGATGATTCAACAAGATAATAACCAGAAACAGTCAGAATGTTTGTGTTTTAAAATGACCAACTCAGAGTCCTGACCTTAATCTAATAAATGCTATGGCCTGAAATGCAAAGGATTCTGTTCTGCTCATGAAGAAAATCCAGAAATCTGGATGAAGTAAAGCAATTTTGTTGGAGGAATGGTTTAAAATTGTTTTTATTTTATTTTTTTTTTTTTTAAAGGAAATGTTTGGTGGAAGTTATTGCTGCTAAAGGAGCTTCTACCACTTTTTAACTACAAGATTCATAAATGTTCACCAGCCTGGACTGTCAGTCATTCAATTATATGTTTAATAAAGACACGGAAAGTAGAATTGTTTGTGTGTTTGCTTGTCAGTTTATGTGGAATGTGTTTGTCTATAATTGTGACTTGGATGAGTTATTACATATATCTTATGATGCATTTGGACACATCATCAGTGATGTAACCTGGGCTCGTTGGGTGTTTGGGGTCTTTCAACAATCATACATCCTCGCCCAGGTGACCCATCCAGGGTTGATCAGGCCCTGGCTTGTGTCTAAGTGGCCTGTGTAATCCATAGATCCCCCCTCTTGACCCATAGTCATCTGGATGCCTTCTCTGCAGCCTCTGTGGTGTTTTTGATGGCATTTTTACTGTGATGCCAAGGAGCTTAAGGGCCCTGTAGAAAGACTGGCCAACAAAGCCTCTGCAGCCCATCTCAGTAGGAATGCATTGTGCCTGCCATCCCTGCTTCTGGCACTCGCCAACCATACTTGGCCCTCTTCCTCTCGTAGGCTTCCTCCATCCGGTCTTCCAAGGGAACAGTCAGCTCCAGCAGGACTACATACCTTGATGTTTCAGACATCAGGACCATATCTGGCCTTAACCCTTATATCCATGAGTCATTTGTACATATGAATGGAAATCCTCAGTCAGAATGGGAGCCATACTTTGTTCTTCTGGCTGTACAAGGCGATGCTTTGTGGCAGGACCAGCCATTTGCGGAGGAAATGACTGACCTTTCTTTCATAGGTCATTAGAGACCCGTAACCTTCACAACACAAATTGAGCTACAAAGTGAAATAATTTTTCTTGTAAACTTTTCAGAACATTTTATGAACAATAACAAACCCACAAAAGAACATTTTTTTACCATATTATATTTTTAAATGACTTATAGATGCTGTCATCAGAGCTGGAGCATCACAGCGATGCTGCTCTGCATGAAGCTCTGACATGGCGCTGCAGTGTCTTTCTGTAGCAGCAAGCTAGCAGCATAGTTACAGCAGAAACAGCCTTATTCCTGCTAATTTCAGCATTTGTTCATCATATCAGTGATACTACAGCGCCAAAGCTGAAAACACAACTATTACTTGCTGCTTGTTTACCAGAAAGAAAAAAAAAAGTGACACTCTTGCATACCTCAGGTACACCAGTGACCCTATACACCTTTTAGTGGAAAAACAGAAAAACAATTATTTTCACCAATTTTGACAACTTGAAACCATAAAACTGTTAAAAACAAAGTTTGAGGAATACCAGGAGGTTGAGGCTTAATTGAAAAAAATAAATGAATTAGCGGGTGCATAATGTGGTCCTAGGTCACTAAAGCATTTAAGGGTTAATATGGTCACAGCATTGGTTTCTGGGAATTTGAGCTGCTTCCCCAGGTCATCTTTCAGCTCTGCCAATTCTGTGCAGTGATGAGGAGGCTGCTTGACGCCCTCTTCTGAGCCTGTGGTTTCTCCCCGCCTTGATAAATACAATGGTCTGTCTTGCTGGGCACTGTTGTTTGGCTTGGCAGATCCCTGTGAAGATAGAGTCGGCTGCTGCCTTCAGGCTCTGGTCATGACACCAGCAATAGCATCCCTCTCCCAGAGTCTTTGGGCAGCAGCTGAGGATGTATTCGAGTGATCCTCTTCTCTGACACAGGGGCATGCTGGAGTCTCAGCTATACAGGTTGGTTGGGCTGGTAAGAATTGTACACTGACTGGATCAAAACTTGATCCTGATCTGCCTTCTAGAGCTTCAGGCCAAGAGATCTTTCCAAAGCTTCTCCCATCTGGTCCACACACTCTGCTGCTGCATCCCCATCATCCTGCTGGAGCAAACTTCCTCCACTCCTGCTCGCACCTGCTGTTGGACCAGGTGATGCCTATCTTTGCCTTTGGCTTTATCATAGCAAGTTCTTGGAATTCTGCCGAGCCCTGCACACCCAAATGCCACTGATCCAACTGTAACACTGATGATTCTGACATGATTCTGCCTGGTCCACTGCCTCCTGGGCCCTCCACTTCCTCCCAGTCCTCACTTCAATGCCAGCCTTGGAGACTCTGGTGTCAGTGGAGTGTCTATATTGCATGGGTGACCATGAAACCCTCAGACTGCTGAATAGGAGCCGTAATTTGTTCTTCTGGCCATGCAAGGTGATGCTACTCAGGCTTTGTGGCAGGACCAGCCATTTGTGGAGGAAATGACTGATGATGATGAATGGTGAATGATGAATGAATTCGTAGCCCTCAACAGCTGTCAGTGGGACCTCATAGACCAGTAGGGGCCACAGGAGACAAGGAAGAATGCCGTGCTGGTAAACCAGGGAAATTCAAGCCTTGAATTTCCCTGGCAGCCCTGACTTGTCCACTGCCATCAGCCATGACTCCAACTCCCCTCTGGTTGATTGGAGTGATGCAGTGTCATTCAAGGTGCAATCAAAGACCTTGCCTAGGCTCCTGACTGGCTTCTCGGTAATAGACAGGATCTGGATGCCTCCTAGAGAGAAGCAGAACTTATCCATTACCTTTCCCTGCTTCAACACCAGTGCCCTGGATTTTGCTGGCTTGAACCACATTCGCGCCCATGCGATGAGTCCCACAAGACCTTGGAGGATCCATCTGCATCCAGGCACTGAAGTAGTTGTCACCATCAGGTCTTTCTGATGGTGATAACTACGAAGATTCTGATGGACTCCAGACTTGGTCAGGGGGCCTCTGCACTCCACTTCTGCTGGCTTAACCAGCATGTTCATGGCCAAGGCAAACAGGATCACTGAAATGGTGCATCCTGTAATTAGCTCCTTCTCCAAGCAATGCTGTGCTGATGTTATGGGTCGAGAGGTGAGTCTCAGAGTGAAGCAGTTGTAAAAATCCAGAATAAGTTCCCTGATTTTTCCTGGAACATGATGGCGCTACTTCCACCAACTTATGGGGTATTGACCCATAGGCATCAACAAGGTCCAGCCACAGGACTGCCAAGTCTCCTCTACCTTCTCTTGCCTCCCTGATAATAGGGTGACAACTGTTGTGTGCTTGAGGCAACCAGGTATGCCTGGGATTCCCCCTTCTGCACTGAGGTGTCTTTAAAGGAGTTCTTCAGGAGATACTCCATCAGACATCGGGCAACAATACAGAAGAATACCTTGCTTTCAATGCTGAGGAGTGAGATGGTTCTGATGGTTCTGCTCGATGTTACATGAGTTCTCCTCCTTTGGGATCCTGACACCCTCAGCAACTCTCCACTGCTGGGCTACCCCCCCTTCTCCAGATCAGCTTGAGGATCCTCCATAGATGGTAAAAGAGCCTGGAGCATTAATTGTAGACCTTGTGCAGCACTCCACTAGGTCCTGGAGCTGAGTTTGTTCTTGCAGCTTTGAGGACCTCCTGCACCTCCTTCAGAGTAGGCTCCTTGATGTTGAACTTAGTGGTGGGATCTGGCAGTGTTATCAACACTTTGCATTCCCCTAGTTCTTGCTCTCGTGCTGTCACTGTAGGAGTTGTTGAGGTGCTGGTCAACTGCTGCGTTTCTGCACTAGCAGCTGCTTGATGAAACCAAAGGGGTTTGCAATGAAGGCTGCACGCTTCCTGGCCCTCTTTCTGGCTGTCCTTCTGTGCCAGTCTGCTCTGCGGAGAGTAATTAGGTACTTCTTGAGGATGCTAATGCAGCCCTCTCTTCCTCCTTCACCATCTTGTACTGATGCCTCAGTGATTTTAGCTCCTGCCTGATTTTACTGATCCTTGTCTCCCATTGATTTGGCCCACTTGAGTTTCTTGCCACATGCTGCTCCTTAGTGCCAAACTTTTCAGCTGTGACGTTGATGATGATTGCTCATCATGATGAGCTGTCACGAGTTGGTCAACTTTGGCTGTGGCTTCAAGGATCCCATCCACATCCTCATCGAACTGGTGCCACTCTCGCTCCATTGCTGGCTGCAGGCCTCTTGAGCCTGACAGATGAAAATCAGAGCACATTTGATGAGTAATTAATGCATCAAATGAACTCCTAAGGGTTCACTAACTTTTTTGGATTGTATATTCAGAAGTTTTGTGTATTTGTTTAAATGGTATTTCTATTATTTGACCTAAAAGAGGACGTCCAATTTTCAAGTTCAGCATTGGTTGTGTCAAAACTCCCAAAAATTAAACAAAGGTAAGTTAGAAATTATTCTTTTTTCCCCACTGTGGGTATAAGTTTGATTCCTGATTACTACAACTCTCCCTTGTTAAGTCTCCTAGCTGTGGCCTTCTGAAGAAAGTTGTCACAAAAACCCATTTTGGATTCTCTCCATGATTCAGATTTTAAGAATAACACTGAGGATTTCAGTTCAGTGGTCCAGTAATACTTTTACCAACCTTGGTTAATATACAGAATTTAGGACTAGAACACATTTATCAAGTTTGGTTATATAGAAACAAAATACACAGTCAGAAGGTTTGAGAAGACCAAAAGAAGGTTTAACCCACGGTAAGTGGCCATTGTTTGACCCAACTCAGCAGGAAATGGTGGCAATCCTGTACTTTACTGTTTGCTAACAAGAAGCAGAGGACAAAGGTTTAGCTGTTTTCCTGTTTGGGATTTTCATTTATGGAATAATTTCAAAACACAGTGCATAGAATTCTGTATAACATGTAAATAATGTTTTAGATCTAGCTTCATTAGTGTGGACATATTCTCAAACTTTGTTTCATCAGTTCCCCTTCCACAGAACTCCAGCTGAATAATGTGTAAACCCTCATCTGGTTCTTGTTGTTCAGTTTGTGCACCAAAATGCTGACGAGGCCAGAAGACTTAACACAAAAGCTTTGCTCTTCTTGCTGTTTTTGTTTTGAGAGAAGTAGAGTAATAATGTATAATATACTTTGTTACGGATTGAACAACATAATATAATGTCTTAATGTACTCTTTGTGTATTCTTACAATTTTAGGGAGTGATAGGTTTTTCTGCTGCACTTGGATTTTCAGGAGAAACACCACAGTGACTTTGAATAAACCAAGTATAGTCGGTTTGATCTTTTTTTTTTTTTTTTTTTTTTCACTTTTTATTACTACATGGATGAATTACAAAGGTTTTTCATAAAGGTATTATTATGTTATTCTACTTTTCTTACTGGCTTTGGTATTTTATTTGGCATAGTGTATTGGAGCTTTTGCTGTCTATAATACTGTATTTCCATCAATAATGTTACATAGAACAAAATACAGCATCTTTGTCATAATATATAACCAGGGTTGTAATAATTTTAGAATTTTGAAAATTACCTCAATTCAGTTTTAACTGAACTGAGAAGAGATAGAAAAGAGCAAAGATAGAAGCAGCCGCTACGCTGAGCTGGAGTCCTGCCAACATCACATCGCCAGCACAATGTGCAAAGCTGAAGGAGGTGGAGGTGGTTAGAGGAATTCTAAAACAACAGCAACAGCAGCAGCAGCAGCAGCAACAGTAACAATAATATTATTATGATGATGATGATGATGATGATGATGATGATGATGATGATGAACTGGCCCACTCAAATTTCCAGAAGAAAAGCATTTCATATCAAATCAGGATTATTAATTATTATTATATTCATTATAACAGTGCTAGAGATTTTAGGGTCTTAGCATGGCAGATGTGTCTGAGGATAATACAAATCATTACACTCCTCCTCTGAGTGGAAATACACAATACACATTTTACATTTTATTTGCACACTTATAACAATATCCTGTCTTTAAGTTCCTACTGTTTTATTCTATTTTATTTAGTATAGTACCAGTGTTCTGTCTTTTATCTACAGTACCTCTGAGTGGAAATGCACAATGCACATTTTTACATTCAATTTGCATATTAATAGCAATATCTTGCTTTAAGCTTTTTTACTCTTTTCTGTTCTACTTTATTTAGCATAGTATCGGTGTTCTGTCTCTTACCTACCTCAGTGTGTGTTTCTTGTAATTGCTGCTGCAACACTGAAATTTCCCCTAGGGGATTAATAAAGTACTAGTCTACTCTCTCTCTCTCGCTCGCTATTATAATCATAGTTTTACTTTATATTTGTTTTTTGTGTTAAGTAATGAATATACATGTAATGAAGTAATGAAGTGTTGGTGCACAGGGTATTTCACAGTGATGATGGCGGGAGAGAAGTGCTGAGGTGAACATCTTCCGGTAGGGGGCAGTAATCAGCCACGTCACAGCCAAACTGACGCACATTTCATCCACAGAAGAAGAAGAAGAACCGTCGCTTATCGTCCATTTTCTGGGAATCCATCATCATTCTATTTCCAGACTGCAAATAAAGACATCATGGGAGCTGTGCTCAGCTTGTGCTCCATGGCGAGCTGGGTACGTAACATAAACTTTTCCATGACAAGTCAAGAAATTAATGTACTTTTAATGTTTTTATTAAGCTGCTTCGTCTTCACGAGTGCTGTCATGACTGCGCAATAACACGAAACGGCAGGCCAGGAGAACCCGTGTCGAACAGCTTTTCTGTTATTAAAGCTTTCAGTCTTTTAATGATAAAACCTGTTTATTAAGAGAAACAAGGCTTTGTAATGTCGGTAAGCTATTGGCGTTGTTAGCTACAAAGCTAATGCACGGCTTCATCGACGGGCTGGGTTTGATTGGAAATAAACAAAGGCAGACATGTCGGACATCGGTGTTTGGCCCTTTGTTGGTAAAATTACAAAGCTGTGTGTAGTTTGAAATGTGTTTGTAGTTTCGTGTTTGTGAGCTTGTAAACACGCAGCTGCTGATCTGTTAATCTGCCTGAGTGATATTGCAACATTATAACCCTGTAAACAACCTGAGACACCACCAACAACAACACAACCCTGTAAACAACCTGAGACACACCAACAACTACACAACCCTGTAAACAACCTGAGACACACCAACAACAACACAACCCTGTAAACAACCTGAGACACACCAATAAAACCCTGTAAACAACCTGAGACAACACCAACAACACAACCCTGTAAACAACCTGAGATACCGCCAACAACACAACCCTGTAAACAACCTGAGACACACCAACAACAACACAACCCTGTAAATAACCTGAGACACCAACAACAACAACACAACCATGTAAACAACCTGAGACACACCAACAACAACACAACCCTGTAAACAACCTGAGACACACCAACAACACCCTGTAAACAACCTGAGACAACACCAACAACAACACAACCCTGTAAACAACCTGAGACACCAGCTGCTGCAGTCTGAGCTAACAACAACAAGGGAACAACAACAAAATAACAACCACAAATACAACAACAACCACAACAACTATAATAACTGCAATAACAACCACCACAGCAATTAACTTAAACACAACTACAACAAAAACAACCGCTACAACACAATAACTACACCTACATCTACAACAACTCACCAACTACAACCTAAACAACAGCAACAACAACAACCACCACCACAACAGAAACAACAACACATCAGCGTACGTTAATATACGGAAATGTCATGTCAGAAGTTTTATTTTTACTTCAAGCGATTATTTAGCTGGTTACAGCTCTTTGTTGTCACTGTAGAGCTGCATAAAGCCTCATGTGAAGCATCACATCATGAACAGTTGATAATAGGTTATTCTTTTTTTTTTTACCCTGCCATTGGCACCTTCAAGGTTTAGCCAGGGATTTTAGCGTATGGGCCCTACGCTAAAATTACTGGCTACCTACTGACCACCATCAGCTGATTAACCTCTAAATATATCAAATATGTTTAAGGTGGAACTTTTGTGGTTCTTGCAGTGGCATTACATTAGCACACTGTAGCAGAACACAATCCCCTTAATATTAAATGAGGTTAAAAATCTTGTGCACAGAAAATTGTGACAACAAAAATACCGTGAAATGAGAGCAATAGACAAAGTAGTGTATAATAAAAATATTTATCCTTTATTCTACTTCCAAAGTCACTCCTGCTAAAAGTCTCAACAATATGACTCTCAGACATGATAAATAATATCACTGACTATTTAAATTGTAAATTTCGAGACATTTTTATCACATGATTTCTTTCTAATGACACTCTAAAAATGGCATAGGACCTTTTTACTGAGCAGTGGAGCATAAGAAGCCGGGCTCAGCATCACCACAGGCTGACAGTGTGACCTCAATCAAAGAAGCAAATACTGAGGCCTCATCTCAAATGTTTTACCTTCGCTGATACAAACCTAAAGCGACGGCTTGTTTGCCTGCAGGGACAGTTACTGCTTCTTCTTTTGGCTGCAGGAAGCTGTGTCAGTTAATGAATGCTTGGTAACACATTATTACATACATCTCCATGTTTCTTTTTTTTTTTCTTTTTTGGATTGTTCTTGTCTCTCCAGATCCCTTGTCTGTGTGGCAGCGCTCCCTGTCTGCTGTGTCGCTGCTGTCCCAGTGGAAATAACTCGACTGTGACCCGCCTCATATATGCTTTCTTCCTGCTGCTGGGTGTGGGCATCGCCTGTATTATGCTGATGCCTGGCATGGAGGGGCAGCTGAAGAAGGTACACTGGCTTCCAAAGAGAACATAGATGCAAATTTAAAAAAGGAAGAGACAATATGAAGCTGTGACATTTCACACATTACTGACACTGTCTTTCTCCTGTTAGATATTGTATACATATTTTGTCACATATATATTATACATATTTTGTAATTACCACTGACCTCTCATCTTTTGCTGCTGCTGGTATTTTCTGCTGTGAGAGGACAATGATTCCTGTCTCTTTTTGTTTGGTTGATCAGTCCGTTAACACTAGAGATTAACAATTTGATATGGATAATCATGATCTCCAAAGGATGGATCCAAACATTTATTTGGGAACCAGACTTTCTCTCTGATGCCACCCTCAGGACAAATACATAGCTTTGGCAGGTTGCCATGGGCCTTTCTATTTTGGACACTGCACGAGTTTTCCTCTCGATGCCTTCGTCTGAAATATCTACCTCCGCGTACACATCAGGTATCCTAGAATCTAACTGGATGAGTGCCATAAAATATGCTGAGCACATTTCATGCTTCTGAGGGGGTAAACAATCTGCGTTTAATGACAGAATCAGTTTTCATTTAATGCCATCTTCAGGACAAACTCCATTTTTGCCTCATAGCTGATAAGAATCCCAAGAATAGCTGCGTCCTCAGTATGTTGTTACTTTTGTATACTTGCGGAGTGTACATTGTAGCCTCTGACTTAAGATGATTTTTGCTTACATTCTGTTGATGTTGTAATCCAGATTTATTAACATGTCAAGTGACTCAAGTCAAATTTGGTTGCAGCCCAGTATCACCTAAAACATCTCAAAGGGCTTTAAAGACCCACACATTAGCGATTCCTGACCAGCCCAAACTCTAAGAAGACGAGGGGAAAAAAAACTCCCTAAAAACCTTATTACATAAGGAAAATGGAAGAAACCTCAGGAGAGGCTATTCGGAGAGAGAGATGCCCTCTCCTCAAACAACCAGGTGTGACATAGGAGCTGCAGGTGTAGAAACAGGTAAATTACAAAGATCAAAGCAAGGAAATATTACAGAATGATATAAACAGCAAATAATCAATGATCCAGTGTCAGTTTAGTCAATTTGAAATAAATGTTATGATGACTGAAACATGAGTCACATAGAGGGGGAGGGCACATGCTGCTGTGGGAGGGGAGCTGCTGGCAGCCAGTTGGATGACTTCTGGTCACAGCCGAGCTTCAGGATCCCAACACACACACGAGTGTGAGGAGGGTCCATGTATCCAAAAAGAGAGAGAGGCAAGATGCATTATGGGAAACAGCAATTAGCAAAAGTCATGTGAGAACGGGAAAAGGCCTGACAGATAAATGATAAATCAGGCTACACTCACACTGCTGAGCTAAGGCTAACTAAACATAGCATAGACATAGGCTGAGCTAAGGCTAACTAAACCTAGCATAGACATAGGCTGAGCTAAAGGCTAACTAAAACTAGCATAGACATAGGCTGAGCTAAAGGCTAAATAAACCTAGCATAGACATAGGCTGAGCTCAGGCTAACTAAACCTAGCATAGACATAGGCTGAGCTAAGGCTAACTAAACCTAGCATAGACATAGGCTGAGCTCAGGCTAACTAAACCTAGCATAGACATAGGCTGAGCTAAGGCTAACTAAACCTAGCATAACATAGGATGAGCTCAGGCTAACTAAACCTAGCATAGACATAGCATAGACATAGGCTGAGCTAAGGCTAACTAAACCTAGCACAGACATAGGCTGAGATAAGGCTAACTAAACCTAGCATAGACATAGGCTGAGCTAAGGCTAACTAAACCTAGCATACATAGGATAAGCTAAGGCTAAATAAATCTAACATAGACATAGGATGAGCTAAGGCTAACTAAACCTAGCATAGACATAGGCTGAGCTAAGGCTAACTAAAACTAGCATAGACATAGGCTGAGCTCAGGCTAAATAAACCTAGCATAAACATAGGCTGAGCTAAGGCTAAATAAACCTAGCATAGACATAGGCTGAGCTAAGGCTAACTAAACCTAGCATAGACATAGGCTGAGCTAAGGCTAACTAAACCTAGCAGACATAGGATGAGCTAAGGCTAAATAAATCTAACATAGATATAGGATGAGCTAAGGCTAACTAAACCTAGCATAGACATAGGCTGGCTTTTCACTATGCTACACCACAGAGACCACGCCTAGCTGTTGGATTTAGAGGGTTATGCTCATGTGACAAGAATAGGTGGGTTTTGAGTCGGGGTTTAAACATTTCTGTTTCATGTTTCTCTTTTCTGATTTTTAATCTCTTCTTCTATCAACAATCTTCTGTATTGTTGATTATGTCTCTAACATGTTAGCAAATAATATTCCTGCAAACAAACATCATCACCATTGTCAAAATGGAACACATTTTTAGTGGCAGTATGCAGTAAGAATGTGGCTGACAGTCCAATAAAGTAGTATGTTGACATCACTGGAAGTTCACATTGAAGCAGGTAACATCCTTATCCTGTTTTCCTTTCATTCCCAGGGTTAAAAAAAAACCTCTCCCAGAAGGTATTAAATTTAAACACAGAGGGTATTGCATTGCCTTGGTAGAACCATCTGTTTAGGTTTCTCACTCTTACTAAAAGTTATTTTCACTTCACCAGTTCACAAGGACAGATGCCTCCCTCCATTATGCTGATTTATCAGCTGCATTTCATAAAACATCTGCAGGTTAAATAATTTAACTGACTCATTGGTAGCTCAGCCATACTTGTATTCAAAGAATGAAGCAGCAACGCTGAGAAGTGCCAGTGCTGATTAGAACGGCTGCTGTCCTGCTCTTAATGTCGAAGAAGAATTCTCATAAGTGATGCGAAATTAATTCAGCTGGTGTAGAACTCTTCTCTGTTGCAGACCAGTTTCCTGATTTGAAAATGTCAGCTGGTTCAGCTTCAGACCTTTTGCTCTTGCTGTCCTCTCCTGTAGATCCCTGGATTTTGTGAAGGAGGGATGGGTTCAGCCATTCCTGGTATGGAAGGTCGTGTGAACTGTGACGTGCTGGTTGGCTATAAGGCCGTGTACCGTGTTTGCTTCGGCATGGCCATGTTCTTCCTGCTCTTCTCTCTGCTCATGATCAAAGTCAAAAGCAGCCAGGACCCACGAGCTGCACTGCACAATGGGTGAGTTTATCACAAGTAGCATAGCAACTGATGATGCTTCCTCAGCAGACGAGACAGGATCATGTCCTGTGTTCATTTCTTTAACTGCCTTTTCACAGCATACAAATATGTTTGTTTTATGCTTCATTGTAAATGAAGCATCTGCTTACATGTGTTTTATTGTTGTAATCTCAGAAGCCATACCAATTAGGCATTTTTCTGAAATTATGTCCCTGTCATGCTTTTTA
This sequence comes from Lucifuga dentata, assembly GCA_014773175.1. Classification (NCBI taxonomy): domain Eukaryota; kingdom Metazoa; phylum Chordata; class Actinopteri; order Ophidiiformes; family Bythitidae; genus Lucifuga; species Lucifuga dentata. Next base: position 34,196 of record VXCM01003485.1, read on the forward strand.
ACCAAGTATGAGTAAAACAATTTTAGCTAGCTTCACACATAAACACATAATTAGCTAGCATTAGGAGATCAGCAATGAGTAGATTTAATTATTGATTAGATACCATTCTGGTTTAGGAGTAATACTTCAGAATGGCTAAAAAGCAGCAAAAATTAAGTGACTTCTTTGGCATCACACCTCCACCAAGGAACGTCAAACTGACCCTGAGACTGGGAAAAGGACCTTCACAAAGAAGTGGCTAGGAGACATCCCAGTGATGAGTGCACTGAAATGTGGTGCAAATTATGGTGCACAGCCAAGCTTTTCAGACAAAACTAGCGTGTTCTATGTCACAGAAAATAATTTTATCCATCCTCTGTTAGAAAAGCACAAGAAGTGCAGCTTATGCACTCTTCTGTGGTCCAAGTCGAGGTTGCTGTCCCTTTGCACGTCCTGATTGTAGGCTGCGGTGAACGCGGTCCAACATGGCAGCCGTATCAAACCTAGCATCTCCTGGAGGAGCTTGGTGATAGACTGGGTCGGCCAAGTCCCCACTTCAACTTCTTCTTTAATTGCAAATATCTGGATGTTGCATCTTTGCTGCCTTCCCTCCAGGTCCCCTGTCTTCTGGTTAAGCTTGCAGACCTCCTCCTTTAGCTGGAGCACTTGGCTTTCTAAATCCACTGGTCTGTCTGAGCGAGTCAGGTGAGCTTCTCAGGCAGTGCGGTTAGCATTAAGTGGCTCTGTTTTGACCGTTGGTTCTATACAGACTGTGTCAATCCGGTCTTTGTGGTCGGCTGATAAGGAGTCAGTTAGTTTTTCCTTTGAGTCCACTTTCTTATACAGTGTCAATTTTAGACAGAACTGATATTCGGATTTCGATATAGCCGCCTGGACTTGTTGCTTGGGGTGTTTCCTCACGTGAGCTTGGTGTTGTACTGGCCGCCTTCAATGTGTCGTTTTTCCATTTTAGCCCCAGACATTGCGTGAAATTTGTTATATTTCTGGCTGTTGATCATGTTGGCATGAGAGCTGTCTAGGTTTGTGGTAATTATATTTACGTTGTTTTTATTTTAAAAGTGTCGTTCTGTATGGAGCACCAGCAAAGCGCATCCTCACATGTTCAAGTGTTCCGCGATCAAGGAAAATGTTTAATGCCTAATAATTTGTGTCTTTCAGGTTTTGGTTCTTCAAGTTTGCTGCAGCTGCCGCCATCACCATCGGATCCTTTTTCATCTCAGAAGGTCCCTTCACCGTCGGTAAATATTGGTGGACATTGTGGTCTGTCTTCTCCTTTCTATGATATTTTTTACATTGACGGGAAGCTGAGGGACAAAGTTCAGACTTTAACTGATAAATCCAGCTGCTTTGCTTGATGGTTGGCAAGTACCTGTATGAAGGGTTTTAATAATTGATTACCTTTCATAATAGCGATTAAGAATTTAATTGATCACCAATAGGTTATTTTGATAACGTAGATTGTTTATCTTTTGCTCTTTTGATTGAAACAATAGTGCTGGTTGGTAAATTTGATTGGCCACAGCCCACACCCTTCTCATGTGTCTTAACTGAAGTACACACCTCATGTGGGCAGACCCGTGTGGTAATTCAAGGCAAATGGACTGCTGTTTAGTCTTTTGCTGTTCATCCAAGTAGCTTCTTCAAGTTCTCTCAGGACTCTACACCACTGCGCTGAGAAAGTAGCAGTACTGAATGTAAACCTCTCAGAGAAGCTCTGAAAGTGTGGCTGCTCAGACTGGGCAATCGTCGTGGCTACAAGATCTAACAGATCTGACCAGAGCGACAGAGGGAGAGGAGAAGCAAAACAGATAGAACACATCCCATATGTGTCTAAGGATGTGAGAAACTCGGGATGATTTTCAATAAAAACCCATCCGTGTAGCTTTCAAACTAAGCACCATGCAAAGACAAACCCCAAAGATCCTACACCTCGATGTAAATGGAGCAACGTAGCCTACACAGTCAAATGCAACAAGTGCAGTGATTGTTTCAAACAACAGGAGGGTCAACTCCTCAGACTGAGATGCAGCTGTCCACAGAACAGAAGAGGCTTTGACATCACTGACTGGTTACTGCCACTTGCTTACTTCCACGAGCGGTGAAACGTCTTCAAGATTGAACCAATTTCTGTTTCTTTGAACTTGTACTGCTAAATATCTGATGAGATGAATGTCTAAGAACCTCATCGACACACTTGTGTTTTGTTCTCTCCAGCGCTTTTTCCTCCGTGATTGCTAACAGTGTCACGGGTAACAATTAGCCTGCATGTAACATCCGTATTGATTGATTGGGAAATATGTACAATATGTACAAATTGTCTGACACTAAAGAAGTGGTTGGCTGGCTGACAACCAAGAATCAGCTCATCAGCTTGACTGGCAAAATTGATACCTGAGTTGCCACAGAACAAGTTATTTTTGCTGATGGTTATAGCTTAATTTGTAGTTGGCATTAAAAGGTCTTAAACCTTGCTCTCTGAACGCTGCAGGCAGTTATTTATCTCGTGTCCTGTACACACAGTGTGGTTCTACGTGGGCATGGCTGGTGCCTTCTGCTTCATCCTCATCCAGCTCGTTTTACTCATCGACTTTGCCCATTCCTGGAATGAGTCCTGGGTGGAGAAAATGGAGGAGGGCAACTCCCGCTGCTGGTATGCAGGTACGGTGACAGAGCTATAGTGAGGGTTAACAAAAATAAAAGGTTGAATAACAGCTTTCAAATGTGTTTTGTCAAATAAGCGCTGTGACAGAAACAATCACATTCAGCCCTGATAGCAGCCTGCCTCGTAATCAGCTCAGCATTTTTAAAATATCACCTTTTTTAAAATTTTGTCATTTGAAAACAGGAATAGCCTGTCCAAAGAAAAATAAAAAATACACAGTCAAAAGATAATGTTTGTCAACTGATATGTGAAATTTATTAACACAGGTGGTTATTTAAGATGAGATATGTTGTGTCTTCACAGCTCTGCTGTCAGTCACCACTGTGAACTACGTGTTGTCTTTGGCATCCCTGGTCATGTTCTATGTCTACTACACTCACTCTGATGGCTGCACAGAGAACAAGGTCTTCATTAGCATCAACATGCTGCTCTGCATTGCTGCGTCCGTCATGTCCATCCTGCCTCAGATCCAGGTTCTCATACCTCACGTTTACTCTCAGTGTCTACATGCTGCTCTGGTCCCCTGCCACCTGTGACCTGGGCCTGCTGAGAATATGGACGTGTTTCAGTACAGAGTACCTGTCCTCAACTACGTCCACATCCCACAGCAGGGGGGACCTGACCCTAGTGTAACTAGGGTAGCATAGCTGTAGCGTAGCTGTGTAGCTGTAGCATAGCTGTAATGTGTCTGTATTTGATTGTAACTGTAGCGTAACTGTGTATCTGTTGTGTAGATGTAGTGTACCTAGCATAGTTGAAGTGTAACAGTAGCGTAACTGTAGAGTAGCTGTAGTGTAACTGTAGCGTAGCTGTAGCGTAGCAGTAGTATAACTGTTGCATAGCTGTAGTGTACCTAGCATAGTTGTAGTGTAACTGTAGCGTAGCTGTAGTGTAACTGTAGCGTAGCTGTAGTATAACTGTAACATAGCTGTAGTGTACCTAGCATAGTTGTAGTGTAACTGTAGCGTAGCTGTAGTGTAACTGTAGCGTAGCTGTAGTATAACTGTAACATAGCTGTAGTGTACCTAGCATAGTTGTAGTGTAGCAGTAGTATAACTGTAACATAGCTGTAGTGTACCTAGTATAGTTGTAGTGTAACTGTAGCGTAGCTGTAGTGTAACTGTAGCGTAGCAGTAGTATAACTGTAGCATAGCTGTAGTGTACCTAGCATAGTTGTAGTGTAGCAGTAGTATAACTGTAACATAGCTGTAGTGTACCTAGTATAGTTGTAGTGTAACTGTAGCGTAGCTGTAGTGTAACTGTAGCGTAGCAGTAGTATAACTGTAGCATAGCTGTAGTGTACCTAGCATAGTTGTAGTGTAACTGTAGCGTAGCTGTAGTGTAACTGTAGCGTAGCAGTAGTATAACTGTAACATAGCTGTAGTGTACCTAGCATAGTTGTAGTGTAGCAGTAGTATAACTGTAACATAGCTGTAGTGTACCTAGCATAGTTGTAGTGTAGCTGCTGCTACTGCAGTGCTCTGACCGCACAGGTGTGGTTGAAGTTTTTTTGTTCATGAGGTTTTTCATTGAAATGGAGTGTTATCAGAAGACATGACAGTAATGCTGTGGGTGTTTTCTCTCTAAAGGAGTCCCAGCCTCGCTCTGGCTTGCTGCAGTCGTCCCTGGTGAGCTTGTATACTATGTACCTGACCTGGTCTGCCATGACCAACGAGCCCGGTAAGATGCTGTTTGTGCTGCGTTTAGCATCCAGCTAATGTGGAACAGCACACACCACTGCAGTGAGGAGCTACATGTCACTTTATGTTTTATTCCACAACACCATGTTCACTATTTGAAACAAGTGACCCCCNCCCCCCCACGTTATAGGTGTCCTGAGATGACGCCATGCTGAGTTTTGTGATGCTTTGCACTTAAAACAATGAGATAGAATGGAATGGTCACAGTGCTCATAAGCAGTGGTGGAAAAGTACCTGAAAGCTGTACTTGAGTAAAAATAGAAATAATACATTCAGAAATTACTGTTAAAAGTAAAATTTTGAAAAAAATAGTTGAGGATTATTAAGGAGTTGTTAATTTTAATTAAGTATCAAAACTATTATTTTTGATACTAAATATACTCAAGTATTGAAAGTAAATTTGTTTTGCACAAAATTAAACTCAGCCATAGTTTTGAGGGCACTTAGGATTATTACTAATTTCAACCAATTAAACATCAAACTACAGTATTAACCTAACTGGCCATATTTAACAACCTTAATGTGACATATAACTTACATCAAGTTCCATCATCCTCTATAGAGAAAAAATATATGAATGAATTTGTCGTCTGATTGATTCTGTCGTCTACTGTGGTGACAGGAATGTATTGATCTGCACGGCTGTCAATGCACGATATCTTACGCCAATAACGTATGCAGTTAACTTGGCCACTGACGACATATTGTATGCTGACGTTAATTCACAACAAACACTTTAACAATTAAAAACTAAAGTAAGTAAAAGTATATATTCTATTTTGTAAATGTAGTGGAGGAAAGTAAAATGTTTATAAAAATAGAAATACTCAAGCAAAGTACTTAACAGAGACACTGATGTACTATAACTTAAGTTCTTTTACTTCACTAAAACATGTTGATGGCTGCAGACTGAAGCTTTATTAGTGAAAATTCCTTTAAAAGTTGTTTTGAGTTCCTGCTTGGAGCACGTTAGTGATGTTATATGTGCATTTTAACCAGAAACTAGTGCAGTGCCCGTTCTAAACGTGCCTGTTCAGCATGGGCCAGACTTTATGTGCACTGCAGCCCGCCATAATGTAGTTCTGCATGTTCTCGTGAGCTAGCTTTGTTTGCTGTACGGAGTCGGGTTGAGACTGTGAACCAGACCATATGCTGCCATGGCTGGAGCGTATCCTGCTGTGCGGACTACTTTTTACCAGCAGAGCTCAGTTTGAGAACCGCTCATCCAAACAACTTCACATGTGACGCTGCATGTCCTTGGGTCCTGAGCAACAAACCTGCTGAATATCAGCTTCATACAGAGCCGGGTTCTAAGATGATGGTGCTACAGACAGAGAAAATGTCTTTATAGATGGATGATGCTGTGTGGGCCAGCTAAGAGCTATAAATATTTGTAATAAACCCATTTATTTAATATTGACAAATAATATAACATAAATTGTATAATACTGACAGAAATCCTATAATGTTGACATAAATCGTATAATATTAACATAATTCCTATAATGCTGACATTGGCTTCTAATGATTGTATCCACAGCTTCAGTGTAGTAAATTAAACCGTCATTCAGTTTGAATCTTTGCTTGTGTCTCACAGACAGGAAGTGCAACCCGAGCCTGCTGGGTATTATTGGGCTGAACAGCACCAGTCCTTCAGGTCAGGACCACATGGTCCAGTGGTGGGATGCCCAGGGCATTGTGGGATTGATCCTTTTCCTCATGTGTGTCCTCTACTCTAGGTAACAAAGCACTTGTCTCTTTCTTAAGCCACTTCCCAAACACATGGAAACTGGAAAACCTTGAGAAATTCCGATGTAATTACCTGATTGTCCACTGAATGGTTATGAATTCCAGCCGTGGCAGACTTGTTATTTTTGTGGTTGAGATGAGAAAGAACCCGTGTGTGTGTGTCTGTGTTCCTCTCTCTTACCTGTCCCTGTGTTTGTCATCCGTTAGTATTCGTAACTCGTCTAATGCCCAGGTCAGTAAGCTGACTCTGACCAGTGATGAGTCGGCGCTGATCGAGGACGGACCACAGGCCGACAGCTTTGAGGAGGGTGATGGCCTGAACCGAGCTGTTGACAACGAGAAGGATGGTGTCACCTACTCCTACTCCTTCTTCCACTTCATGCTGTTCCTGGCGTCGCTCTACATCATGATGACCCTCACCAACTGGTACAGGTGAGACCTGAAGCTTCTGCTGGTGTGAAGCCAAGTGCAAAATGATCCTGTCCCCCACACGCACCCACACGTGCACTCACACACGCATCCACACACGTACCCACATGTGCACCCACACACGCGCATCCACACATGTGCCCACACGCGTCTACATGCAGCTCGGGCTGACACCATTTCCTGTTGAAATGAAGAGATCAGGTGTTTCTAAAGGTTTTGCTTCCTGTGACAGGAATGCATCCCACAAAATTTGTAACTCTCCAACTCTGCAGGCACACCTGCTTCATGCCACGATTGGCCAGGTGTGTTGAGGCATGAAAGCAAGGATGTTTTTTTCTTTCTATCATTCTGTAGAGAAGTGAAAGTGAAACTGTGCCCCGTTATCCCCGTTTATCATCAATTCTAAACACACAAAAGACAGAATTCCTGTTACTGAAATGAAAGCGTATTCTATCATCCCTGTTTTCATGGAGGAGAAGCGGGTGGAGTTGGAGTTTTGCTGCTGTAACAGGAGCCTGTTATCACACACTAACACGTCTATTTGACATAAACACACATCAGCATGTCTGATATATATAACATGTCCTCCATTTCTGTTTACAGAGAGTGTCATCATATTGATGACATCATCATATGCAGATAAAGCAGAACGTTACGTAGGAGTCAGAATGGGAAGGAAATTCTGATCTGTGTATTCAGACAGCAGCCACATTGGTGGATATCTGATACGTATCCGATTTATTTCTACATATGAAAGAGACCCAAATCAGATCTGAGAATATCTGATTCCATGTGGCTTTTGTACCATTTACATCTTCAGGAAGCGTGTCTGATACGTGTGTCACATGTGAGCAAAAGATCAGAATCAGGTCACATGTATGTCAGTGTAAATCCAGCCTAAGAGAATGGTTTTTTTGTCCTTCCTTCCACTGTTGGTCAGATGAAGCATTCTATAACCCGAACACATCAGAATAGTGGTAACAGAAGATGACATGTTTTCAAGTTGTGTCCAAGATAAAATGATTCACTGAATGTTTTCAGACTGTATAGCTTTATATTTAATCTGGCAGATTTGAAATTGGCAATTGACAGCAGAAGATAGAAAACGCTTCCTCAGTCTGAGAGAACGGGTCACTTGAGGCCGACGGCTTCCATGTTATTCTTATACACTTTACAGATTATACACCAGCTTTATAGGCTCTTACAAGGGATGTAGTTACAGTTTCTGCAGCAAAAATATAAGATTTGTGAAATTTGAAGTTTTTAATATAAATTCCATTTTGCAATTTATGTATTATTTTAATTGAGAGGATTTCACCAGATATGTTCATTTGGATTTCCATTAGGGAAGAATTTATCCCTGAAACAATGATTGGGGTTATTTTTGGGTAGTTGTGATTTTTCTGGTGTTTCTTTGTGTTTCTGGCTTGGTGCAGCACTAGCAAAGCGTCTCCAGTAGATGCTTGCCTCATGCTTTGATGCGTGTCATTAGTGGCCTTTTAGCTGCACGTCACTGACGAGGCGCTCATGACCTTTCTGTGAAACAGAAATGGTTTCGTTCAGGTTGTCCTGCACCGCGCAGAAGCAGATTGTAATTTGTGTCAGAGCAGTCGTTGATTAGAGGAGCAAAGAGGAAATGGCCGTTTCTCTGTTTGTCCCTGCAGCCCTGACTCCAGCTACGAGGTGATGACCAGCAAGTGGCCTGCGGTGTGGGTGAAGATTTCTTCCAGCTGGATCTGCATTGCCCTATACGTCTGGACGCTGGTGGCTCCGCTGGTTCTGGTCAACAGAGACTTTGACTGAGAAGCTTCATCCTGGTCATGCATACTTTCATGTTTCAGCCGCGTTTTATTTGAAAAAGTAAAAGTTTGTTGTTGTGAACCCTACAACTTGTTCCTGCCTCATCTTGAATCCCCATCAGCCTGTTGCCATGGTGACATGCTATTGTAAATATACTGTGTATTCCTGTTAAGACTTTTTTTTTTTTTGCTTGCATGCTATTCTAGAAAAGTTGATGTGACATTAATGATAGCTGTATATAAAACTCTGATCAGGACATTTGCTGAAAGATGTTTATGGCTTTTTTCTTAATGTGATTACAAGATCATATATGGAAATGCTGTTACAAATAAAATGAGGGAGAAACGCGTACGGCGTGGAAATGAGCAGCTGGCTGTAGCATTCTGTGTCATTGTTGCCTGCTGTCGTGTTAAAGCTCCATCAGCTTGTGTTCAACAAATCATTTTGGTGCATTCTGCAGCATGCCACAGCCTCGTCATGCCGCCGTGGTCTCGTTACGCCGCTCCGCTCACATATTAGCAAAGCATGCCTGTGTTTGTTGGTTATGATTTGCACTGAATGTAAAATAGTGAGTTGTGGATAAGTTATATTGTGTCTTTAACATTAGCATGTAGATGTTATGTATGTTTGAAATGGCTCGCTTGTACTTCTAACGTTTTTTTGGTGTAATAAATAAAAATATGAAAAGGAAGCTGCTTCCGGTTTGTTGGTCGCCTCTGTGTTCTGGTGCAGAGAGGACAGAAAGATGGACTGAAGGTTTCTTGGGCTTTATCCTGATTTCATTCTGTGTGAACGAGTTAAAACAGGCAAATATAAATCAGCAGACTGTGACGGGTGGGGTTTGGACCCAAATGCAGCACACAGTACAACTCCGACAAGTTAAGTTCTTTAATAGAGCTCTCAGTCCAACACAGAGGCAGGCAGAAAAACTGGCAGGACAAAGTGCCTACACTGACAGTCAAAGAGTCCAAACGCAGAGACTAGAATCGGAGTCGGGGACAGAAGGCAGAAGTGATAACCAGGGGGGGCGACGAGCAGAATAGTCCAAGACAGGCCGAGTCGGTAACAGAATGTCAGTCCACAAATAAACGCTGGAGAGTCTTGCATCGAGGATAGCTAAGAACAATCTGGCAAAGGGTGAGTGTGAGACTGGGGCTTAAATCCATGCCTGATTGGTGCTAATTGGTGACAGCGTCCAAACCTGAAATGAATCAGGCTGATGAACGGAGGTGAGGAGCTGAAGACCAGGCAGGCAGAAATGGCAGGTGAGTAGCTGAGGACCAGGCATGCAGAACTGTGACACAGACTAAGAACAGTTAAATTAAGTGCTATAGATTCATATTCTGTTCTGTGCTTTGACAATGGAAATCTAGTGAAATTATTTTAGCCTTGAATTTCATTCAAATGTCACAAAAGTTGTAAAATGAAGTTGTTCATGACAAGATTGTCATCCATACACACACAAACTCAGTTTGCAGTGGAAAAGAACTGAAGATTTTCTTTTTTATAAGCAATGGATGATATTGATTATTGATAATGTTGTAAAGTAGATTGTTATCTTTGTTGTAATCTGATTCAGCCAGTGGAAATGGAGAAAAGACTTTACTGCAGAGTCTGAGGAACTTCGAAAGAAGCCAACAGTCCAATATGAAGCCAAAGAGTGTCTCCGCAGAGCCTGATGGTCATGTGACCACTGACCAATATTATCGACAAGTTTAAGGCCCATCTGCAGCCAAGACTGAAGAGCAAGTTGGAATGGGAGGAAAAAACTTCAAAACAGATCTGAGCTGAGCTTCAAGTTCAACACGTCACCATTCAGCCGTGTCTGAATGAACATGGAGTCCAAAACACACAGAGAGCCACCTCAAAGATGAAACACAAAGAGCTGCTCTGTCAGAAAGAAAAAGAATCACAGGAAATAAAGTGAAGCTTTCAAAGAAAAGAGCGTCGTGCTGTGAAACATGATGGCTCCGTGAGCTTTTTGCTGCTTTGCTGCCTCTTAAATCCATGACCATCACACCTACAGCCCAGTCACAAAGCTGTCTCAGTCACAGGTCAGAGGTCATCTGGCACCATAATGAGCCCAAACATTCCTGAGAAGGAAAGTCTGGAGTGTTGTGAAGTGGCCGCTGCGAGTCCTGAGCATGTGTTAAGTGTTCCAGGCTTTTTACTGTTAAAGTTAGAGAAAAACATCTATCTAACTTGCCATTATTTAATACACACTTTGACTTGTGGGATTTCAGACGGAAGCTTGACATGACACGAGTTTGTCATGTTAAGACTCACGTGTCCTGCAGAGATGAAGAGGTAAGAGATGAAGAGAGGCGTGGCAGCTGGTTCAGGTGGCAGCCTGGTGCAGCGAGCAGGTAGAGTCTGACAGATGGCCTGAGGGACGGCAGGAGAGCCAGGGGGACGTCTGGAGCTGGAGAACCAGGTAGGATTCATTAACACACTTCCTGTTTGCAAAAATATTCTGTCACATGGCACAGATGGCTGCGATTCCCAGGTACACCTGTACCAGCTCTATCTATCTATCTATCTATCTATCTATCTATCTATCTATCTATCTATCAAGAGAGACCGAGTGGACCATCTGCCACACAAACACGCACACACACACTCACACCTGTCTCAGGTTCAATTGTAATGAAATAGATTTAGCTGTGAAATGTCACCGTCCTGATCTGATGAACCTGAGTGGAAAGCAGAAACACCTGCTGCAGGTAGAGAACCACTTCCTGTTTGTACCTGCAGCACAGACACCCCTGCTGCAGGGAGCCATGAAGATATGGAGACTTCCACAGACTTCCCACAATCACTGTTCCACTGTTGACGTGATCACACTGTGACTTCAGCGGACTCAGACCTCCATTAGTGAACGGTGCTGAAGGTTTATTACAAATGTGCAGCCGAGACGAGATGAACTTTTCCAACTAACGCTCCACTTTGTGACGCTGAATTCTCAAACGTTCCTCCAAACTCACTGGAGACGTGCTTAAAGTCACCTGTTGCCTGTTTGACAAAGCAATAAAGCGGGCAAAAATTGGATGAAATGTTTTTAAATAATAATTTAGGTTCCATGTTTAAGAGAATTCTGAGTTGAAAAACCCCAGGTGCCGAAAACTGCATCCCTCCGAGAAACGCATCCCCTCTCGCGAGAGCGCGCAAAGCAATAGCGAAGCTTTCTACAAACTTTTAATGGATATACCGGCAATTTATGAACATATAATGATTGACTGGCACGCCACAAACAGAGTTTCCACCTGCTAAAGTTAGCCAAGCAGATGTAGTCGAATCCGTCAGAGTTGTCTAGTGACACCAAACGCTGTAAAATGCAGATAGAGTGAGTACAGATGTCATGTTAAATAGTGAATCAATGAGCAGATTAATCCATTTTTTATTAATTTTTTTTTTTTTTTTTTTTTTAATGGTATTGAATGTTTGATTAGGGCTACTTAACTTTTGGCCATGACAGTCTGTGACACAATAAATTATGCAAACAGATAGGCTTCCTTCAACATAAACACAAAATGTAGCATATATGTAATCCACGACTATTATTACTCTACAACTCTTATGGAAGAATGATAAAGGAAGTCCTTGGAGCAGTATAAAAATATAACACCTATTGGGCAGCGGCAATTCAGCGCTACTCTTATTTATACTCTTATTTATTAATTATTTCTACGAGATTTGCATCACCTCCTTTCTCTGGTCTGAGCAGGGTTATGAGCCAAACTCACTCTGTCTCACAAAAATAGCCTCCTAATGTGAATTTTTTAAAATGTTTCATCACACCTTCATCTTCACAAAGGCATTTACAGAGGGGACGCATTTTTCGGCAGGTGATCCTTGATCAGGGCTGCCAACTCTCACGCATCGAGCGCGAGACTCAAGCAAACGGCTGACTTCATCGGAAAACGTCCGTTTACCTTCGTACGTCTTCGGCTTCTCTTTCTGCTCCTCCCACTTTTTATGGATTTGAGCGCCTCGCGCCAGCCCGACTCGTTGCCATAGTGATTAAGTTTCCCTGAAAACAGTTATCGGTACCAATGTAGAGACTGCGGCAGTAGAACGGATTGAACAGTGAGTGCTACTATCGTGTTTTTAAGTGATTATTTAAAAAAAAAAAAGTTCAACTAGTCAAACTTTAATGTTTTGAAGTGTTACCCTGAGACCCCAATACAGGTAGCCTAGGCTAGCCCCACACCAAGGTGATCTAGACCAGTCCACATCATCTCAAATTGCAGAATTCTAGTCTTATGATTCAAGGCTAGTTTGAAGAATATTCGTCTCACTAACTGTCTTCATCCTAAAGCCTCACCCTTTTCACATACAGCTTCAATTAAGACGTGGCCCGCCCCATTAACATTACTGTATGAAGTTTAGTTAACGACAGCTGTTCTTCTTATATGCAACAGTTATAGTTGTGAGAATAAATTTTAGCAATAAGTATACTTTTACTGCTAAGGTGCTGTTTAATCATCATTGGGTCCAAGTTAACCTTTCAGAAACCCATATGTAATTCATAAATACTTCATACACAGGCTGTATTATTTTAAATCATCAAGGAGAGGCTAAAAATACTCAAAACTGTCAAAAAGAACCAATCAAAAAGGATAAAAGACTGGTACTTTAACTACAAGGAGGTATTTTTATTTGCAGTTGCTCAAGCATACAGCAAAAATTGATCAAAAGCAGCAATATCAAAAATTTAGAAAAAAGATCAAAAATACAAGAAATCATTTCAAAATCACTGAAAATACTTCAAAATCACTTCAATAAAATCACACATAAAAATCATCTTACCCCATAAAAAGGGAAAAAAAACACTCTTAAATTCCAATCTCAACTTTCAAAAACTCTGCTTCTCAAACTCAACCTTTGACCTCAAGAATCTTTTCAAGAAAAGAGCAAAAACACCGCAATCTCCCTCCGGAGATCTGCAGAGTTATTTTTCATCGCCCATGCTGGGTCTTCTTTTCTTGATGCCTTTTCATCCCCTGTAGGATGATTCGTCGGGCAGGGTCCCCCCGTGCCTCTGGAAGGTTCCTCTCCTAAAAACGCTATAACTTTACTTTTTATACCACTCATGACATCATTTTCACAACTCAATCACATTGGTTCGGCTTCTATATCGTCAAAGTTATTGAACCAATCACAGTTGTAATTTTACTACTTTTGCTCTCTTATTGGACAATTATGATCTCACCTGCATTGTTCAACATTATTGCTTACTAATGGAAAACACCCTTAATGTCTCCTAGCCTGGTTTAAGGAACTTTGGTACTCTTCCACTCAAGCTGTTTCCTGTTATTGAAATTTTCAGTTACATGATCAGCAAAAATCACTCAATAATCAGCACCGCACCCAGTACTGGTCATTCAGCTACAACTGTATCAAAAGTCACACAGATCATGTTCACTTCAATTTAATACACAACATAAATGCATCAAAAAACTCAAATCATAGTTACTTGATTTAAAACACATTGTAAGTGTACTCAAGATTACTTTAAAACATGATTACTTGATTTTATCACATATCATTCCATAAGTGTTCCTTCTTTATAAAATGCTTTCCTTGATTTTATTTCTCATCAAAACACTCCCTTCTCACCCCATTTCACATTTTATTCACACACATTGTATACAGGCATGTAGCACATCCTTCTTCACTCATCAGTGAAACCTGTAAGCTCAAAACCCTTATTACTTTCACAGAAATGAGGTACCAACATTCTCAATTTATGTTAACCACACATACTTATTTATCATTAACGTTAGTTATTTAATCATTCTCTTACAGCTATATGAATCAATAGTAAATCAATGTTTAATTATAATTCTTCTTTTCTTACTGCATTCTCTGGCCTTTTCTGCCCATGCTCTCTTTCCTCCTTTCCTGTGGTCTGACGATCCTGATGATTCATACACCACTTGAACAGGCGGTGATCTCTCTTCCTCTCTTCGTTGCAATCCTTCTCCCTTCTGAACAGGCAGCGACACAGGTAGTGACCTTTCTTCTATGACCTCCCGGACAGGTAGTAGAACAGATGATGGATCTTCTTCTTCTTCTTCTTCAGGTCAGTCATTACTGGGATTCTCTTCTCCTGCCAGACGTTCAAACACACTTGCAGAGAGTAAACTTTCTGATCGCTTGAACGTGCTCGCAAGTTTACTCACAGCTTTTTCAACTTCAGAAGATTCTTCCCAGGTTCTCTCCACCCTTTTGCACCTCTTCATACAGCTGTTCGACACTTGTCGCTGTAATGCCAAGATCTTCCACTGAAATTTCATCTATTTAACACGTTTAACAACGGCTCATTGTCAGGATCGAATATGTCTTCCTGGACTCCATCCTTCTTTATTTTTATTTTCCCCTCATTTTTTGTAGGCCCTTCTTCTGACCTTGTTGTCTTCCCTTGCTTTTTTCCGTGTTTTTGCGACTCATTTTTAGTAACTTTTTGATAAACTTTTTCAGCACCATTTCTGTCTCGACCTTTGACATCAGGCCTCATGCTCCTTCCTCTTTCTGAGCGTGCTGAGTGTGGGTGTGCCTCTCGTCAGTGCCTTTGACTCCATTTCCCCTTGTTTTCTTCTTTCTCCTTTCTCTCCAATGGCTCCTTTTTTGACAAAAGTTACTTTAGAAAACTGGACATCTATCTTTGTCCCTGATGTGTTGAGGAAATTGTCTGGTGATGCTGGCTAGCATAAAGTGAAATTAGCGTTTCACCATTTAAGTTTTTTAAATTCCAGCAACAGCAATTAAACAATATGACTAAATAAACATACAGTAATCATTTTATTTAGACTTCGNATTCCAGCAACAGCAATTAAACAATATGACTAAATAAACATACAGTAATCATTTTATTTAGACTTCGTTACTGACAGCTAGTTATGCAGTGAATAAATATGTGTGGCCATGTTTCCTCTGTGTCTTTCTTATCAGTATGATGAAATTAAACTTGTGGATTGTTTTCTGTATATATTGGCCTCATAACATGCATGACCACTGGTGTGTTGCTGTAATACTGATGTGTCGCTGTTTGTCTGATTTAGAAAAGTCAAAATAATACTTGACTATTGTTACTATTATTATTATTATTATAATTAGAACCAGTGATATAATTATTGAATGCAGCAAAATAAACAGAGTTAAAACACAACACCGGAGCCAACCCGTATACATGCTNTAATTATTGAATGCAGCAAAATAAACAGAGTTAAAACACAACACCGGAGCCAACCCGTATACATGCTGTGTTACTGCCAACCATTTTCTAAAACATACTACTGGAGTGATAAAAAAATTATAATTTTTCTGACCTTCAGACTGGCATTGATTTCAGTACATTCCAACAAGCTATAAAAGTCAATATATAGAGATGTGAAATGTACTCAAATAATTTATCATAGCAAATATAACATCTATTTTTTTGTCCAAGTAACTTTATTTCACCAATCTAAAACAGAGTTGCATGGAAGACAATGTATGCCTCTGCCAGGGAATATAGTCCCAGGAAAACACGGCTTTTACCGAGAAATTAAAACAGCCGTGCCTTTTACAATCCAGCATTACGTGTTACAAAGTGAAACATTGAATTTTAAGGTCGGTATCACTTGGACATTTGATTTTGAAAGATTAGGGGATTTTAAAAAATGCAGTTTTATGATTTGGAAAAAAAGTTGTGTAATATAACATGTATACAGGCAGTAATTATTGAGTTAAACCTGCAAACTCGCTGGTATGGTCCTTTACTAAACATAGTAAAGGACCATACCAGCGACCATACTACAACTGATTATTAAAATATGCACCACAATTGTTTGATTTTTACATTGTGCTTTATGTTTCTCAGAGGAAGTATTCAAATCGCTCACTTCTGACCACAGAAGACACCAGTCAGTCTGAGATGAGTCAGCATCCTAGCACATCTGAACAAGGACAAGGACAAGAAGCCTTGCATCCTCCCTTCAAACAAGCAAAATGTGAACTTGGACACTGTACATCTCAAACTGCAGTCAGTAGACTAATATTTGAATTTGTGACTGATGATGATCAGTCTTTCTCGTTGGTTGAGCAGCCTTCATTCAAAAAACTTGTAGAGGGAATCAATGGTGGCAAAACAGTCATGAGCAGAGAGACACGAGTCCAGTGTATTGAGAGGGAATTTGCTGCCATGAAAGAGGCCTTGACTGCAAAACTTCAGAATGTGACAAGTGTGAGCACAGCAGCAAATACGTGAACTGCACACAACCTAAGTTTCTTTGGTATGAAAGACATGTCGCTAGACTGAGGGGGGCAGTTTGGAGAGGAAATCTGCAGCATTGGCCTGTGCACAATGACCACTTGAAGCAGGTCCTTCATTATACCAGATCGAGATTTTGATTAAATGTACACTAGGTCTACAGTAGGGATGCACATGTATGCGGTTTTTGATTGGGCTGGCTAAATAGTTCCTACATACTAAACTGCAATTGCGAAGGAAGAAATGATTTTTGGTTTTCTTGCCTTGTAAGCTGTGCTCTATGGTCTGAAATTACAGGCTTTTACTTATTTCACTGTTGTGTTACAGATTATCCTTCAATAAAAATGTGCATAAAAGTCATTTTATTGATATTTCTTTTCTGTTGTCTTTATATACACATTTGACATTTAAGTAAATTAAAGATAATGGAAAATAATGAAGTTACACAGCTCAGATTGTTGCTGTGAGCGTGATGAGAGCAGATAGAGTCCATGTTCAGGTTACAGGAGGCGTTACTACTTTATAATGTTTGAGTCAAACTTTACATGAATCTTTGTGTGAAATGTCTGCAGGCTGTCTGTGTTCTACAGTCCAGTCATCACAGCCACTGGATTTTAATATTTTTTGTTTTAAGGTTTTTTTTTTTTTTTAAAGTTGCTTGTCTTTCAGTCGCTCCTTTATGAGCCACTAAACATATCTGGACAAACGTGTAAATTAAAAAAAATGTAAATAATTTAAAACTTAATAATGTCCTTAAATCTAAACTAATTGGTGCCATATACTTTTTTGCCATGTGAAGTTGGTCTTAAATTCATCCTGAGAGGCATTAAAAAGTCTTTAAAAGTCTTAAATTTAACATGCCTGAACCTGTAGCCACCCTATTGTTATTTGGAAATCGCTATTAAATACAACAATTTATATAGGGGCAAGTGAAAATTGACTTCGGGCAAGTAGATTTCTGACTCACTTGCCCAACTGGGCAAGTGAAAAAAACAGCTTAATGTTGAACGTTAACTCATTAGGCTTGCTGCTGATTTGGGCTGATGAGAGCTAATTACAGCTAACACAGGCATCACAATATTGTACAATATAACAGATAAACATCTGAGCAGCAGCCAGGTAATACGTTACTGAATTAAATCATTTCTCCTTCATATTAAACCAACAGCATTATTTTAGGTATTTCAATGACATATTCTATTTGTACAGAAGTGTTGACAAATGTGAATTTTGGTTAATTATGATTTAATTTTTCATAGCACATTGATTGTTTCCTGGCTGGTCGACTGGCAAAGACTCTTGGGAGCACAGCTTGTCTGAGATGGAGGAGCAAAGGTGTATTGACCTTCTACCTCTTNCAAAGACTCTTGGGAGCACAGCTTGTCTGAGATGGAGGAGCAAAGGTGTATTGACCTTCTACCTCTTCCTGTGTCCCTCTACATCATTGCAGATCTTCCTCTTTTTCATCCTGACTTTGATGCCCTCCCTGGAGACAGATCAGGATTTGTCAGGCTTCACGATGATTTGGCCGGTACCCCTCATCCTTTTCACTCCTCTGTCATACTGGAGCTGCTGGACAGTCGGCTGCTAATGATGTGCACACTGGCGTCATCAACTTTCTACCTCTTCCTGTGTTCCTCCGCATCGTCGCAGGCCTTCCTCTTGACTTTCATGTCCTCCTTCAAGACAGACCAGATTCATCGGGCCCTTGGAAGATTTGGATGGCATCCCTCATCCTCTTCAGTCTGTCCTCTGTCATAGTGGAGCTGTTGGAGGTCTGGCTGCTGATGCTGTACACAGGTGTTATCAACCTTCCACCTCTTCCTATGTCCCTCTGCGTCTTTGCAGGCCTTCCTTTTTCTCATCCTGGCTTTGATGCCCTCCTTGGAGACAAATCAGGATTCATTGCGATCCTCCTGATTTGGCCGGTACCCCTCATTCTCTTCAGTCCTCAGTCATGCTGTAGCTGCTGGACATCCAGCTGTTAAGGGTGTTCACACAGGCTTCAAAGACCTTCTGCCTCTTCCTGTGTCCCTCTGCATCATCGCAGGCCTTCCTCTTTTTCATCCTGACTTTGATGCCATCCTTGGAGACAGATAAGTATTCATCAGACTTCCTGCTGATTTGGCCAGTACCCCTCATCCTCTTTAGTTCTCTGTCATACTGGAGCTGCCGGACATGTGTCTGTTAATGGGGTGCACACAGGTGTCATCGAACTTCTGCCCCTTCCTGTGTTCTTCTGCATCGTCGCAGGCCTTCCTCTTGACTTTCATGTTCTCCAAGACAGACCTGGATTCATCGGGCCCTTGGAAGATTTTGACAGCACCCCTCATCCTCTTCAGTCCTCTGTCATACTGGAGCTGCTGGACATCCGGCTGCTAATGGTGTGCACACAGGCGTCATCGACCTTCTGCCTCTTCCTGTGTTCTTCCGCATCATCGCAAGCCTTCCTCTTGATTTCATGTCCTTGTCAAGACATACCTGGATTAATCAGGCCCGTGGAAGATTTGGACAGTCCCCCTCATCTTCAGTCTTTCCTCTGTCATGCTGGAACTGTTGGAGGTCTGGCTGCTGATGCTGTACACACAGGCATCATCGACCTTCTACCTCTTCCTGTGTCCCTCTGCATCTTTGCAGGCCTTCCTCTTTCTTATCCTGACTTTGATGCCATCCTTGGAGACAGATTAGGATTCATCGGGCTTCCTGCTGATTGGGCTGGTACCGCTCATCCTCTTTAGTCCTCTTTTATACTGTAGCTGCTGGTCATCCGGCTGCTAATGATGTGGACACAGGCATCATCGACCTTCTGCCTCTTCCTGTGTCATTACACATTGTCGCAGGCGTTATTCTTGACTTTGTTGTCCTCCTACCTGGATTCATCAGGCCGTTGGAAGATTTGGATGGTACCCCCATCCTCTTCAGTCTGTCCTCCATCATACTACAGCTGCAGGACATCTGGCTGCTAATGATGTCATCGACCTTCTGCCTCTTCCTGTGTCCCTCTGATTCATCACAGGCCTTCCTCTTGACTTTCTTTTCTTCCTTCAAGACATACCTGGATTAATCAGGCCTGTGGAAGATTTGGACGGTCCCCCTCATCTTCAGTCTGTCCTCTGTCATGCTGGAACTGTTGGAGGTCTGGCTGCTGATGCTGTACACACAGGCGTCATTGACCTTCTACCTCTTCCTGTGTCCCTCTATCTTTGCAGGCCTTCCTCTTTCTTATCCTGACTTTGATGCCATCCTTGGAGACAGATCAGGATTCANTTTGCAGGCCTTCCTCTTTCTTATCCTGACTTTGATGCCATCCTTGGAGACAGATCAGGATTCATCAGCCTTCCTGCTGATTGGGCCAGTACCGCTCATCCTCTTTAGTCCTCTTTTATACTGTAGCTGCTTGACATCCAGCTGCTAATGGTGTGGACACAGGCATCATTGACCTTCTGCCTGTTCCTGTGTCATTACACATTGTCACAGGCCTTATTCTTGACTTTCTTGTCCTCCTTCAAGACAGACCTGGATTCACTGGGACCGTGGAAGATTTGGACAGTCCTCCTCATCTTCAGTCTGTCCTCTGTCATGCTGGAGCTGTTGAAGGTCTGCCTGCTGATGCTGTACACACAGGCATCATGGACCTTCTGCTTCTTGCTGTGTCCCTCCGTATCGTCGCAGGCCATTCTCTTGACTTTCATGTCCTCCTTCAGGACAGACCAGATTCATCAGGCCCTTGGAAGATTTGGATGGTACCCCTCATCCTCTTCAGTCTGTCCTCTGTCATGCTGGAGTTCTAGCTGCTGATGCTGTGCACACAGGCATCATCGACCTTCTGCCTCTTCCTGTCTCTCTCTGCATCATTGCAGGCCTTCCTATAGATTCTATAGGCAGAATGTTAAAGCCCAAGTTTGATCACAGATACTTTTTGAGAATAAGGTATTGCCATTAAATTGAAAATGTTAATATAATTAACCTTGTAATAGAAACAGAACATGAATAGTAATGAAGTGAACTCAAAATATTTTCAATCTTTAAACAGAAATAT
>VXCM01003486.1:0-54613 GCA_014773175.1 Lucifuga dentata
ACTTCAGGCTCATCACTCTGTCTGACACTCTCTTCACCTCCAGTACATTCCTAACAAACTCCTCCTGATTACATTAACCTAAAGTGAAGAATTCTAGTATTGAGTTGAATAGAAATCTGCTCTTACTAAAAGAGCTGGTGCCCCTCTATGAGTGTAAAATCTATATTTTCCAAATTTGATCTTAATTCTAACATTATAACTTGTTCAAGTCCTTTCCTGAGCATTTACGCTACAGATACAACACACAATGGAAACTACACAGACTCAGAACAGGAAAAGAGCATCGTTTTTGAGGCTGGTTTCAAGACACATTACACAGAGCAGGATTGGAGTGAAGTGTTTGGCAATTCAGATGAGGAAGAGGAGTCCGAAAAAGTTAATGTCAGCTAATCTCAGTCACGGTAATCAGCTGTTTACCGGTAGCAGTATGTGGATTATTTTTTAGAAAATCACGGGAATACTGTGACAATACCCAGAAAAACAGGTAATTTGCTAAACAAATAAATTGATGGAACAACATCAGGGGGTCGGCTTATATACAGGTTTCTTTAAAAATCTAAATGTGCAGGTCAAAATCGGGGGGTCGGCTTACACACGAGATCAGTTTATACTCGAGTATATATGGAAGCTCTTATGGCTGCAGTGTTACATGTTACAAATGACATCACCATCACTAAATATTGTCTCACTGTCAACAAAGGTAGGGTTACTGCCAGGCTACAGGTACTGGATTGCATTAGATTGTATGGGCATAAGTAGTGACCTGGTAACAGTGTACATATGCCTGCTGCTAATCATGCTGCTTACAATATGCTATTGAAATTAACATACACACTGCTGGGAGATCAGACTTAATCCTGAGCCTGCCTTTATGGTAGTTGGTCCCATATCAAGATGTAAATTTTGACCATCTTCCATGATAATAATGGCTGATTCACTATACAGCCTGATGACGACTCAATAAATACAACCTGCATACATGCTACATTACTGCCAATTATTTTCCAAAATACACTACTGGAGTGGTCAATTTTAGAATTCTTTTTCCTACCTTCCAGAAGGCCATTGGTTTCAGTTCATTCCAGTATGCTATAAAAATGAACTTGCAAACATGCTTGAACTTAAACGTAAACATGCTTAAACTTAAAACATGCTTGAGGTAATCCATCCACGGTAATTCGTCGCAGTGCACCATACACTGTTATGATTCTTTTGCTGAAAGTTATTTAATTTTGACAGATCCAAACTGAGCTACATGGAGTAAAATGTATGACTCTGCCAGGGAACACAGTCCCAGGAGAAATACTGCTTTTAATGAGACATTCAAAAAAATACAAATATCACTATATGACTAAATTGACTATGGCTAAATATAAAAAAAAATAAAATAAAATACAGTTTTATGCTTTTTAGAAAATGGTTGGCAATAACAAGACATGTATGTGGGTATATTTATTGGGCTCAAACATGCAAAACCACCGCTATGGTCCTTTAAACTGAACACTGTCATCGTTCTCCTGTATATTCTGTTAACTCTTTCCACTCCACTATCCAAAGACACACTTCAACAAACGATCGTCTGCAGTTCTGCAATTTTGGTCAGGTGCATGTGCGCTTCAATTTAATTCAGATATCAACCATAAGTGCTATATTACATACATGCATAAGCATTACACACATAAGCCTGATGGCATAGATTACACTCACAGGCATCATGGTGAGTAGTGTGAGCAGGGCTGTACTGATGAGCTGTCAGATTAACCAAGGAGCCGCATTAAACACAGCAGCGCTCTTCCACGCCATGCTCCCGAAGCAGCTGTTTTTAAACCTGTCAGAGGGAGGCCAAAAAGGCGAGAAAGAGCAATGAGAGCGAGGAATAGTTGGCAAAGTAAGTAAAAACCTGATAAATTACAAAGGGTGATATAAAAGTAGAGGAGCAGAAGGTGGGAAGAGAAGGCTGCAAGATATTTTACACTATTTACAAGTTACCTTCCCGACACCTCCAACTTCCTCGAAACTAACAGAGTGAACGCGGTGTGAGCACACTCCAACACTGCCCTCTGCAGGCCGGAGTGGGAACTGCTGATCAGCGCTCTGGAAACCGGGGGGGGGCGGGGCGGCTACTGTGTTGTCTTGCAGACCGTTTGTTTGTCCTTTTGTCTCTATGCTACATAAGACCATATTTGCATTTATTTTTCAATAGCTACTAATCTGATGGTGAGTATCAAAATGCAGTTTTTGGATGTTAAAAAATCAGCTAAAATTAATGAGGTTGTTATTGGTAATTCAAACTAAGGCTGAAATCAAGAATCTGATTTATTAAAAACTTGCTTTAATCTAATATCTAATATTAATTAATAATAAGTAATACCATAACTTTTTTTCAAAACTAAACTGACATTTTTTTTTCTAAAATAAAATACAGCTGAAATGCTGAGGTTTGGTGGGTCTTCAACCCACCAAACCTCACCCACCAGAGCCATAGTACACATTTCCAGTCCAGCCCATTTAAGACTAATTGTGATTTACAAAACAAATGATCCATTTTGGGTTTACATTGAACCAGAATGAAGCTTGAAACTATACAGGAGATTACTGTAGGTACACATTAAAAATTACTGTAATGTTTCCCCATACCTGTGCACTTTTTTTTTCTCCCACTCTAATAATATCAAACACCAAGGACATGCAACTGAACTTCATTTACACACACACACACACACACACACACACACACACACACTATTACAAACCGAAAAAAGAAGATTACATTTTAAGACCTTCACTGTAGAAGGAAAGCACATATCAGAGCAGTGCTGACCACACACATTGCTGAGATCTGATCTCATGCATATGTTCACCCCTGGAAATAACAAATCCAGTAATCTTAGACCCCATTTAACCCTTTGATTTTGAGACTACAAAGAGGGACGCATCACTGTATTTGCCTGGATGAGTCATTCTCTCTTGAACTTCTAGAATAATCTGTTTTTATGTTGACATGACAGAAGCAATCCCTTAAGCCAGTCATCAATCCAGATCCACAGCACAGAGCAGGGAGTGATGGAAAATTATTGAGGATCAGGGGTGAGACCCACTGCCTTAAGCAATCACAAAGGCTATAGTGATCTGTGTAATCCTCACTGACAACATGTCAACCATTTGCAGAGCTACATTCACATCTTAGATCAATGTTTTTGTGCCCTCCAGTGGACAGGGATTATAGGTGCAACCCCTATCTGGATACTGTGACTCAGACTGCACTACCATTGGCAAGGCTGGGAGGTAAATACCTCAAGTTAATCTATAAAGTCCTTGAAACTAGCTTTAAATGAGCTTGGAATAATGTCCCTGCCACTACGCTCTATGTTCTACCATTGTTATCTGTCAAGGTGATAGAAATATCACCTTGATAGATAACACCTTAATACATTTTTTTTAACTTGCCACAACAGCTCATTATAAAATTCAATATGATTTCTTAAGTTAAGCACCATGCAAGCTGATACAGCGAAACATAAAGATGTGGGCAAAACACCCTGCAGGTCTTAAGACAGACGATGCTCTGTAGCAACCAAGACTGGAAAGTCTTAAGTGAGTTCATCTATAATTCATTGACCGTTTAATTCCCAGATCTTCTCGATGTACCTTGGTGAAAAGTTTTATAATTTTGACATGCACATTTATATCTCAAAATGATCTGCTTTAAATGGAATAAAGACTGTAGATCCAGTGCCTGCAAGTTCTGTAAGTCTGACTCACATTTGTCTATGGTGAAATATGCAGTGTGTCATCAGAGGGTTGTGACTTGCTTTATCTCAATTAGTAATAAAATCATTTTTTGTAAATCCAGCCTTTGACTTTATGGTTGGTTTTACAAAAATCACAATCAATTCTATTTGACACAGCGAGTTGGAAATATATATTCTGGAACTAATAGATATTTTTTGCTTGTGAGAGAGACATTGGGAATAGCAGAAAAACATCTTGTGATGAAAAACCTCTCAAATTATCCTCCACTTTGAAAAATAGCACAATGACTAGAACTTTGCACATGTAATCCAATACAGAAATATTTTTTTCAAACTTTGAAATAAAAAAAAGGAATTATGTGTCAGTTAAGTATTCTAATGAGTCTGCAGAATACACAAAGTTCAGCCTTTGTTAGACCTGCTTCTGAGCTGAATTCCGTCTCCTAGTAGAAACCTGGAAGGTCGGATTATAAACCATTGAACCATTTAACTATTTGCTTTAAAGGACCATACCGGTGCCATCATGCATGTTTGAGCCTAATATATTCAATTTTCATACATTATTACTGACAATCATTTCCCAAAGGATAAAACCGTATTTCAGCTTTCCTGATATATTTCAGCTTTCCTGATATTTTGCAAAATCTCTTAATGTTTCAAAATCAAATATTCAAGCAAAACACCCAGCTTAAAAATTGATATTGTGCCTGCTAATAGATACGCAGCCTTATGAAGTCACAGTCGTTTAAATTTTTCAATAAATGCAGGTCTTCTTTTGGGACTATATTNTTATGAAGTCACAGTCGTTTAAATTTTTCAATAAATGCAGGTCTTCTTTTGGGACTATATTCCCCGTTGGAGACATTCATTCTATGCTTTTTATTGCGCTTAAGAGCTAAAATTACAAAACTTTGAAAAAACCAGAATATATGACTTGTTCGCGATGATGGATTACCTATCCCAAGAACACTATTGATTTTAATAGCGTACCAGAATGAACTGAAACCAATAGCTGTCTAGAAGTTAGGGGGAAAAAAAAAAAAGTTTTGTCAGTAACACGTATATGAAAATTGAATATATTAGGCTCATGTGCGATCAATGGTATGGTCCTTTAAAACAAATGTAACAACCTGCAACCTTAAAAATACAATACAGTTAATCCACCTCTACATTCACAAATGGTGAGCTGGTTTTAATACCAAGGCTTTAAAATATGGCTGGAGTCTGTTTTTTAGACGGAGTCATTACTCTTCAATGGAGGGTAATGCCTTAGTCCCACAGACTCTTACCTCTGCTCTCCATACTTACAAAAATAAATCCAAGAGATATAATTACTCAAAATATCACACTACAAAGGCTGCAAAATATAAACACCAAGCAAAATGCCACGTAAGTAATAACAAATATTATGACAGGCTGGTAATAGCACCCAACAAAATGACAACAATGCAACCGTCAATGCAACCCAACTTTTGTGTAGATTTGAGATTAATGTGGGAGATTGTCTCATGGATCATGCGGCAGTGGATTAATAATCTAGACTGAAGTCCTGCAGCACAGGACTTTTGAAAGCACAGTCTGTCCATCAGATTTGCTCGGGAGATACCTGTGGTCAATATGACAGTGACTGATGGGAATATTAATAAGTGAGAGCAGACTGTCTCCATTTCTTTTAATCACCTAATGACTGTCTGCACTCCCACAGTGCAGAACATGGGCAGAATGAAATCACCGCTGGGCAAAGGTGAGATATTCATCCCCATCTACAAATCATTAAAACTGATTCTTTTAAAAGTATATTTTGTGACATAATGACCTTTTACCTGTAAGTGACACATTAACTCCCTCGCTGACTGCACTGACCACTAAATTATATTCATTATATGCAGGAGCTCATCTGCTCTTGTAAAAATTGACCTTAATATCTTTATTAAAATATTAATAAAGTCAAAGGTAATATCTTACCCAACTCACTTCCTCTCTTTCCATCAGAACTTTATTTTTTTATGTTCTAGATTTTATTAAAAAGTTAAACCAATTTTTTGTTTCAAATCATGCACTATCTGCTGTATGATTTCAACAAGAAAATATACAATATTGTCTCAACTCTTGTTGCACCCTGATTATATCTGTATTTATTGGACTTTGTTGCCATTTACTGTATCAGTAACAAGGCTTTTTTGGCAGTGGGACAGCGGAACAACTCTGCTTTATCAAATTATGTTTTTCTCATTAAGGTCAGTAATTTGTTACAGTGCTCAAAAAACAACAATAACATGCTTTTTTAAATCATCATTATCAACAGGATGGTTTGTGTTTGCTCATTCCTGTAGAAGCAAAATTGATTTAAAAGCTGCACGTTGCCATTTAGCTTTATTGGAAAGCACTTAAATTACTGGGAAAAGGTCATGTAGCAGAAAACAGCCTTTATTGACAGGTGAAGTCATTATATCAAGACAAGCGAGTGAGTGTGAGAGTGAGTGGGTGAGTGAGTGAGTGAGTGAGTGAGTGAGTGAGTGAGTGAGTGAGTGAGTGAGTGAGCGAGCGAGTGAGTAAGCGAGCGATTTTTGGCTGCATGTTTATGTGAACATGTTTGTACTTAAAAAAAAAAAAAAAATNCTTAAAAAAAAAAAAAAAATCATTGTATCACAGTGTGCCATTGAGGGAAATAAGACATAAACTGTTGAATTTCAGAAACGATTGCGACCATCTTTGGCTGTGTCACCGGGCTTCACATCCTCTGATTTGGTGCTCTGTTAAAGAAAACAAACACACATTGTAAAAAGAAGTTAAACTAATTTCGATGAAGGTTTACAGTCATCCAGGTCATTCGGCCTCTAGCAGGAGCAGCATAAGGCAACTGGACTTGTTCAGATTTCATCAACTCATCCAAGTAGCTTCTTTCAATGCTAATTTACTGCCCACTACTGACTCAGAACTGCAGAAGCTACTTGAATCAGTGGCAAATCCAGTTGCCTTTAAAGGACCATACCACCCATTTTGCATATTTGAGCCTAATATATTAAATTTTCATACACGTAAGGTTACTGACAATCATTTCCAAAAGGATAAAACCGTATTTCAGCATTCCTGATATTTTTCAAAATCTCTTAATTTTTCAAAATCAAATATTCAAGCAACATAACCACCTTAAAAATCAATGTTTCACCTGTTAATAGTTACACAAAATTATGAAGTCGCAGTCGTTAAAATTTTTTGATAAATGCAGGTCTTCTTTCGGGACTATATTCCCCGGGTAGAGACACTTCATGCTTTTTATTGCACTTAAATGCGAAAATTATGGAACTTCAAAAAAACCTGCATATACATCTTGTTCGCGATGATGGATTACCTACCCCAAAAATGTTTCAAGTATCAACAAGTTGATTTTAATAGCGTAACAGAATGAACTGAAACCAATAGTGGTCTGGAAGGTAGGAAAAAAAATTTTAACTCACCATTCAGTAGTATGCTTTGGAAAATGATTATCAGTAATGCTAGGTGTATGAAAATTGAATGTTTTAGGCTCAAACATCCAAAATGGATGGTATGGTTCTTTAATCACTACTGCAAAGTTGAAATGGTTTAAATTACATATATTATGTTTATACTGAAAAGTATATCAGTGAATAAATGTACAAACACTAACAAACGTGTTTTGTTTTTTTTTACATTTTGGATATCATTTGAATGTACCTAACGGCACTACTAAATGTCAGTACTTATTCCTTCATGATAACTTATGGAATTGGCATTTTCACCTACCTTCGACTTGAAGAGGAGGTTGATGACGCCCTTTGAGCGTCTGTCTGCGGTTCGGTCAGAAGTCAGACAAACAGACATACTCTTACTGTCCCTCTTGGCTCTGGGATTGTCCACCTCCTCTGTCCCTGCCACCACTGACAAGGACAGACCTAGGGAGAGGAATCGCAGAGAATTTAGTGTTTAATAGCCATATGTGTGCATCACTAATCATGAAACCTCTGCCTGCTCCTGCCTGCAGAGAATTTTTGTTGCTAATTGTGCTGCTCGAAAGTTGAAGCGTGTTATTCCCACACTGGTGGCAGTCAGTGTTGCTAATCAGACGTAATGTATTAACTCCACAGTTGATGCTGACTCAGCAGGCCAAGCTGAAGATGGCAGCGTGCCAGTGAAAGAGCAGTGCAGAGTGGTCTGCTGCTCTGTTTTAAAATGTCAGGTCACACAGGTTAAATAATGAAATGTAATCTATCAAATGTGATAAAACTGCTGCCCATATCTGAAAAATTATAACTGACATTGCTGTCCACGGTTGCAATGGTTCATTTAGGGTCAGATTATTATGGCAATGTTGCTTGCCAAGTGTTATTTTAATTCTTCTTGGCTTCAAAGACAGTGTTCCTACCTTGACATTGTGGTGCGTACCTGTGTGTGTGTGTGTGTGTGGGGGGGAAACACATTATAAGGGGTTGCTGTTGTCCTATTCTTTACAGTAAGTTTCTCAGAGCACAAAGATACAGCCTTCATTTCAGATCACCTTGTCATTTGATTTTTGTATTCACAGTGTGGTTTTTGGATTAAATTTAGAGAATGGATGAGGCATTTATTAACAGCAGCCATGTTTGGATTTGTGTGTTTGTCACCTGTAATGGCAGGCAGGGATCTGGAGTTGGCATTAGTCAGCAAGACATTTCCTTCATTACGCTCAGACAAGTTGGTGTCGCTGCAGAACTCCTGTTTCTTGGACAACTAGAGGGAGCCAGAGATCACAAAATGCTCAGTGCTCTTTTGCCCTCATCCTCATATTCTTGCTTTTCTTTTCTTTTCTGCCATTTTTCAACTTTCAACTTCTCCCCCTCACCCGTTTACAGTCCAATGTACTCGTTCTCTCTCTCTCCTCCATGATAAAGATCATGCTGCTCCTCTTCTTCTTCTTCTTCTTACTCTTCCTCAGTTTGACCTCTGAGTCTCCCACTGTCACTACTCCTCCCTCCTCCATCACACTTGCACTCACACTCCCACTGGAACGCTGCAGGGTGGAAGTCCAGCAGACAGGCGACTCCGGGGGATGATCCCTGGGAGGAGGCAGGGAGGGCAAGAGAAGGAATAAATAAATCCAATATTTAGTTTTGAAATTCAAAAATGCTCAACCTTGCAGAGAACATTCTTTCCAGGTTGTTTTAGAAAGGACAAAGAATGTGTCTGCACAGCTGCAGGTGATATGTATGCTTGTCCTCATTGTCATCATCATCACTTGGCAGAGGCACGAGCATGTGTGTGTGTGTGTTACCTGTCTGCATGGGTTTTGGTTGGAGTCCCGCATTCAGAACCCTGCAGAGAGGAGATAAAGATGATGGACTGCCGAATGGAACGCAGCATGGAGCGAGGACGAGTGGACTTCCTCTCATCCAAATCTGGCTGGAGTTAGAATGAAAGAAATAGAGAAGAACAATATAAAACGTAGTTGAAAAAAAGCATCTGGAAAATCGTAATATGCAAAAATGAGGCTTTATGAAATAAACACGTACTGGATTACAGTGAATCATTATAGCGAAAGACCACTTAGCTATTTCTCCCTCTCTTTTCCTTAATTCTTACCAGCTGTCTCACTCCATATTCCTTCTCCACTTTCATCTTTAGCTGTTTGAAACATTCCTCCATGCGCTCATGAAACGGACGCAGGTCATCAGTCACTCTCTTTCCGTGAAGGGAGATCCCTCCACCTAGTAATGGGATCTATAAATATAAATGTTGTTGTGTTCCGTTAATGTCTGGGTTTATGGTCAAGGTATGGTGTCAGGGGGGGAAGACTGAGTAAACGTGTCATGTCTGGATGCGCATGGACTTGTTTTTGTGTGTTCAGTACCTGCCATGCTATGAGGTCTTTGAGGCGGAGGAGTTTATCTCTGTCCTCTGGGTGCTGCTGAGTGTAGTCGTCAGTAAAGAAAGCCTGACAGAGGAAAAATTAAAAACTTTGCACCTGCTCATGCACTTTGTAAATTAACTAAAAAAAACTTTTCCACTTGCATGTGCAGTATTTAAGCACATGGATCTTTTCCTGTTGGGATATTAGAACCTGAGTGCTGTTTCAGATGAACACTAATGATATCTAGGCTTATGAATACACCAGACTCTAATAGGTTCATAGCACTTCATGTTTTTTGGGCTGCAAAATGAGACACCTAAGGTAGTGACGGTATTCATTGTCTTAGGATATATGATATGAACAGAATTTAAGTCAATACATTATTAATTATGATCTCAGATAGAATTTAATGGACTGATTCTTTACAGGAAAATATAATTTCCTGGATGATTATACACTGCCTATCAAAAATCCTGCTGTACTGAGAGGCTCTTTGCAGCAGAATGGGTACCTTTTCATACTTGGCAAAGCCACCCATGACAGCAGGGTCCACAATACCATTAAGCAACATCGAGAAGGGGTTGATAGGAAGGCTCCAGTCAGCCTGATATTGGTTTATCATGGTCAGAATTTTCTCATTGGTGGATTCCATGGTCTCTATGGCATTTTCCAATGGAGATAGGTTTGTCTAGAAAAGGTTGAGAGGTAGGAGGTAGGAGGATTGGAGTGAAAAGGTGAGGGAAGAGGACATATAAGAGTTAAAAAAGGAAAGGAAAGTATTGAGTAAGCAAAGGTGAGAAAGGGAGTATGTTTAATTTCATATTTCACTGCAAAGGTCAAAGCACAGATATGGAGGTAAACATTACCACACAGACTTACATGTTTCATATCAGTGGCCTCAAACCAGCGTAAGATCCCTGGCAGCTTGTAGATGGTGGTGAAGGTTGTGCGTTCAATCCACATCGACTAAAGCAGAGAAACGGAAATGCAAAGAATATGCAGCAGTTAAAAATATCAATCTCAGCTAAATATAATTATAATCATCATCATCATCATCATCATCATCATCATCATAACCTGATACAATGTATTAAAATCTGAAAACCTTGCTTTTTTGCAGCCCTTACCCTACACTATATGAATAATCCCGTGCATTCTGAAACCTTAAATCATAAGTTGATACTTTACCTTATAATTAAACCAGATCCTGCTGCATATATAAAATCTGCTTATCTTATAAAACCAACAATTTCTTATTTTCAAAATGGTAACTGCATTCTCAAAGCTTACAATGGTTTCTGAAAGACTTTCTTAAGTCCTATTATCATAAATCTCTATCTATTTAAAACACTATGGTTAACTTTATTTTAAGGGAGTAACCCACAGCAAACTCATTGTTTGGATCCACAGGTCCTTTCCTCACGGGTCGGGAGTAGTGAAAGCGCTGCACGTAGTTGGACTTGTAGAAGCTACAAATAGGTAAAAAGAGACATTATAGAATTGACAGATCTTGCATCAATGTTAGCTTATCATTTTGTATACCAATATTTCAGCTTTGATGAAGTAAACATCACTGACTTGATAATCTGGTCAGGGACAGGTTTGTTCTTCAGGCGAGGAGGGATCTCGAGGACAGGCTGCACTGTGAAGCACTGGATATCTGGTTCAGACTTGTCAGGAATACAGCATGAAGAAAAGTGATTATCCACCCGTGTCAGAGCATCTGCATGCCTCCATGTGATAAATGAGGAATTTCTTGTTTTTTTTCTAGTGTTTCTGTACTTCATTGCACTTTTTTTTCTCTTACTTCCATACTTTGTCACCTTTTTTCCCTACTACTTCCGTACTTCATCACTTTTTTGCATGCTCAACCATCATGGCAGAATGATGACAAATGAGTCAGAGTGATATAATCACATGAATTCCCTTGCAGCTGTAGTGCATTTTAGATAAAAGGGTCAGACAGATATGCTCTCAAACACAGACATAGTCAGGTGCTCTAGAGGTTAAGCTGTTTGCTAGATGACCATGAGATCATAGGTTCAAATCTCACTTGGCACAAGTACTGAAGTCTATCTTTCTGCCTTGTCTCTGGCAAGCTATAGCTGTTACACTGAGATGTTTTGGCTGCTGTTCGGCAATCACTTCAGCATGTAGCAATCACATTTTATCCTTATTCCCATGTCTGCCACATGGGGATAAATGCTGATAACCTTTCTCTACACTGTTCTAGTAATTTCACTTTACCCTTCAGACAACAACATTACAAATACAGTATAATATGTAACCACATTGGATAGACAATGCAGTTATGAGATGATATAATGTTTTTAAGACAGATCATTCTCTGCTTTAAGAAAAGAAGAAATGTAAGTTTAGGAATTTATTCATTCCTGTTTGTAGCGTGTTCTGATTTTAAGGTGCCCAAGAATGCAGTTTGTGTGGATCCTTCTGAGCCAGCCTCCCTACTCAATTATAGATGTTATTTCAGCAAGCCTGCGCTTCAGTTTCCACTTTAAACAACTGTAAGGCTCTCTCAGGATTTTCAAAGCAACTCTGGTGTCAGGACAGAAAACAGATGGTTGTAACCTCTCTTTGCCTGAACCCTACAGTGTGACATCAATACACATTTGGTTTGCCTGAAGCAGACAAACTAATGAAGGCATCAGGGCCAGACATAACCACGCTCTTCCTCCTCTGTGGTGTCTTTAAGGACCATTTCCTATGTACATACACCTCCCAAGAGTCTATCTTCACACGGAATGAGAAGGCTGTTAATGACAAGGTTTGTGGACTATCATGAATACCAAAGCTATTGGGGGAATTCATAAAACACAACACCAGACTAAATGTGTAAATAAGGGCAAATATTATCACCCAACCATGTTTCCTTCATAAATGGCTGTTCTGGCATTTTTCATCATTGGCCTTGAAAGAGGGGTGACATACACAGGTGTTGGGTAGTGATTCATAAAACACACCATCGTGCAAAAATAAAGACCTGTTTCAGTCTGGTGGTAAATTTCAGCAGTATGAAATCTGATGACATTTCTAAACTGTATTTGCCTCACGTGTTTGTGATCAAGGTTTACATGTATGCGTGTGTCATGCTGTCTGAAGGATACACTGAAGAAGGGAGTTCCTGATGTCATCCCCTGGCATGGTGGTGATGTTGAGGTGCACGGCGCTGGGGAACTGGCTCATCAGCTGGTTCTGGAAATCCTCTCTGCGCTCGTACTCCTTGCCACGGTGGATAAACACTTTGTTCTGAAGCCACAGGAAATAGACTGGAATTAATGCTGATGATAAAATGATTAAGTGCTGTTTTATCCTTTTATCATCAAGGGAAATTCTATTTTCATTTGTCCTTCTTCCATAGAATAATCCAACTATCTGTTTTTGAACAATCATGTGGTCTGTACTTGAGAGTGTCCTTTCAGTGATGGCTGACTCAGCAACACATGATACTCTTTACCACAGGAGACTAATACATCCAAAACACATTAATCACTGCAATATTCCATATCTGCTAATTGCTAAACTCCACAGATTCTTGCAAAGTCCCCACAGGGTTTTTTTTTGTCTCCTTCCTTGAACTATCTAACTGGTGTTTCGAGAAATTGTCCATTGCTGCAATTTTAAATAGCTGACTAATAAATTAGGAAAATGTACTTATCTCATGTACTTTAACTCATAAAAGGAAGATAAACTTGTTTCAGGTAGTCGACTCTGTGTGCTTCTCACTTTTATTTTTACTTTTCTATAGAACACATTCATTCTTTATTGTGTCATCATTTATTTATTATACTATAGCACTGATCCGTTCCCACAGAAAGAAACATACAAACCCTGAGGAATGGAGGGTAGCCATGTCCATAGTAGCCCACTGCAAAGTAGTCGGGCTTAGGCCTCAAGATCTTCATAATGTTCTCATAGAACTTGGCTTGCTTCTCCTGCAAAGAGATGGACAGACAGACAGATGGAGAGAGATGGACAGATATTAGGAGAGAGTTTTAGTTCTGTACGATGCAGCCATAGCAGTTTTATCAACTAATGCCAAAGACAATGCTGTCCTCAGCAGAATGCTGGGCCTTTGAGGGTAATAGATAAAAAAGTGCACACCACCCAAGGGCGGTGTCTGTCATTTATATAACCACATAAATTCAGCATTAACTGAGACAACCAGTGCCACACTCATATATATGGAGAGGAAGATTTCCCATTGTCTGGAAGAGTGTAATTCTCTCTGGGAGGAGAAAAGAAGAAGAAAGTGAAGGGGAGATAGAGGAGAAGGAGGTGCTAAACCACAAGGTGAGATTTGGGTATGGAGGGGGATCGTTAGCTGTAGTGTCAAAGTGAGACATGAGAGAAACTGAAGAGAGTTTGAGAGAAAAAAGTTTAAAGATGCTGATAACAGGCACAAAATTTGGAGTTACTGTATATGGTAAGTATGTAACAAAATCAGAATTCTTTAGAAAAAGCTCCTTTTCAAAGAAAATATTCATGTTTA
This sequence comes from Lucifuga dentata, assembly GCA_014773175.1. Lineage (NCBI taxonomy): Eukaryota > Metazoa > Chordata > Actinopteri > Ophidiiformes > Bythitidae > Lucifuga > Lucifuga dentata. The sequence continues at coordinate 14,108 of VXCM01003486.1, forward strand.
AAATGAGTGAAAAGTTCTGCTGAATGTTGTTAATCTTTGAAAGGTTCAGAGTACAAAAGAGAAGATGGAAAATTATAATTACTGCGTGAAAGTTTGTCATATATTACCAGTCTTTTGCTGAGTAACTCGTAGTCAAAGATCTCATTTTCATACTGTTCAGAAAGTTCCTTACACAGAGTGATGGCCTCTTCCCACATCTAAAACACACACGCACACGCGCACGCACACACAAGAAGAAAATAAACAGAAGTATACTTCATTATGGCATCTCATAATAAATATGCTGTCATAGTGGAAATTCATCTGCGTATTTTTTGGTTCTTTGGAGAGCAGAGGCAAAGATCTCTATCATTGCCTCTGGAAACATAAAGTACTCATGGATTATTCAAAATGAATGAGACACTAATATACTGCACAAACAGTAGAGCTGCATATCTGTAATAATGTCTGTTTCTGAAAAGATACAGAATCCTTTTTGCAGGGAGTGTAAACATTTCAAAATCTGTGCAACACATTAATTTTTATGGGCTTTTAGTTATTTTACTGGAATTATTTTCACGTATTTACTTTTTTGGTGAATTCAGAAAGCTTAGCTCCTCACAAAACTGCTGAATACTTAATCAATAAAGACAATAATTTTTCTGGGGTGATCTTTCTAAAATTCACTGTGGAGTCTTTAGCCCTTTTCATTGCTTATTGAAGGTGCTGTTTAGGAAAGAATTGTGACTTTCTGGAACAGCTGCAGAATGTATAATCTATTGACTTGAAGTATTCATTGCATATTGTAAAGGAACTCTGACCTTGCCCTTGTCAAAGTAGTCGATGATGGTGTCATAGAGGGTTTCTTTGAGCTGCCGCTGGGTTTGGGAGCCATGAAACTCAAACTGGGGGCTACACATCTCATCTGACCACTGAGATGGAGAGAAGAAGGAAGGCAGAAGTGTGGAAGAAGAACAGAGACAAGAAATGTGAGGTATGTGTGAGAATATACTCAATATTTTGGACTTCTGAAACAAAAGACAAAAATGTTCAACGGTCACGTTTCCTAAAATCATCTTAAAGGACAAACCTCTATTTTGCATGTTTAACCTGAATAAATATTACCCGCATACACATGACGTTATTAAAAAACATTTTTCAAAACATAAAACCTTATTTTAGTTTTCGTGTTATTTTACCATATCCCCTAATCTTTCAAAATCAAATTTTCAGGTGATATATTTACCTTAAAATTCAATGTTTCGCCTGCAAACATTTATGCAAGATTGTAGAAGGCACAGTTGTTTCAATTTCTTGCAAACTGGTTTTCTCCTGGGATTATATTCCCTGACGGAGACATATATTTTCTTCCGTGTAGCTCTGTGTCAGGTCAGTTAAATTAAATAATTGACAAAAAAAAAAAAAAAAAAAAATGTTTGGTTCACTGTGAGGGATTACTTATCTCAAACACGTTTCAGGTCGCTACAACTTGATTTTTATAGTGTACTGTAATGAACTGAAAACAATGGCAATCCGGAAGGTAGGAAAAACTAAATTACCACTTTAGCTGCATGTTTTAGAAAATGGTATGCAAAATCACTGACGTCCTCCTTTAAGATGCTTCTGACAAATTGTTCCCGTCTGCTTCCCATTCATCATTATGCAGAACTACAAGAGCAAAACAACTGAAACCTTTATTTTCTGTTATAATAAATCACTATTAATCCTAAGCAGACTGTCTTGCATATGAAGGCACTGTACTGCACAAAACAGAACACACTCATTTATTACAAAAATTAGATAATAGTTTATCCAATTTCTACCTACATTATACAGAAATTCATTTAACACAATAACAAAAGAAAGACAACGATATTTCAAACTGACTTCAGCAGCCAAATACTCAGAAGGATAAATGTGGGAGCAGATATTTATTGGTCTTTTATTGATTGTGTGACATCACTGTTATCTTCTAAACCATGTTATGCTCCTTCTGTTGTTGAATTAAAAGAATTTTATCTACAAATTGCAGAATGTCCAATTACAGGAACTGTACAGACTGTTGAGGACAGAAGGAGGAAGATTACAGCTGGCTCTCTACATTACTGTGAACTGGACAATGGAGATTATAAAAGCAGTTAGAGTTCAAGTACTCTGAAGTAATGACACTACAAAGGGAGCCAGAAAGAGCGAGAGAGAGAGAGAGAGAGAGAGAGAGAGAGAGAGAGAGAGAGAGATGCCCTAGTCTACTGACCATCTCTGTGAACCTCTAAGTGTCCCATAAAAGAGATGAAGAGACGAGAGGTCAAACTCTCCGACACACACCCACATGCATGCTGAAACAAACACATGCACAGACACTCACGCACATGCACTCAGTGTATCAATCACCACAGTGATCCAGCCACAGTGGGCGACGGTCCACGCCATAAACTAACCTCAGACTTTCATCATTTGGAGGCCAGCACCATAGAAACTACCAGCTAATAACAATCTTTCATGCTTTTGGAAGATGCATGAGTGATCAGACAGACAGGAGGACAAGCCAAGGGTCCTGCATTAAATGACCCTATTCACAATATCACTTACTGAGTGTGTGTGTGTGTGTGTGTGTGTGTGTGTGTGTGTGTGTGTGTGTGTGTCACCTTTAGCAAGTGAGAGTGGAGCAGCAATGTGTATGCTGCTTCTGTGTAGTTCTCTCCCTCCAAGTGAAGGTCTCTCAGTTTGTAAAGGTACCTGTGTGTATGAACACATGCGCACACACACACAAGCACAAAATTCAAATGCATTTAAATCAATATGCAACCTATACAACACCCCACTAGATGCCAGTGTTGCGCAATCTGAAAGCCTGAAAATGAAACATTCATTCCATCGCTCTCTCTCTCTCTCTCTATATATATACTGTATATACACACACACACACACACACACACGTGTGTAGAGACAGATATATATATACTGTATATATATGTATATATCTGTATCTCTGTATCTCTCTGACTTGCAGTACACTCCTATACATGTCCTCAAATAGACATAAAATGGAAAAAAAATTCTTTAGTGCATGCACACACATGCACACGCAAGCATACATGCACACATGCATGCACACACACACACACACACCTGCGCAAAAAGAATTCCCCATGTGTGTTTGTATGACTAAGCACTAGAGATGGTGGCATGTCAAAGTGAGGGGTTCTTTGCTTGCTATTTTGTAGCTCATGGATGTTTTATAAGCCTGACAGGGAGGAAAAATTGAAAAATGAGTCCACAGCAAACCAAACCCACTTTTACTCTTTTCCACTCTTCTGCTTTTAGTTCTTTCTGTCTGGCTGAAAACACTTTGTCACAGATGCTTGTTTACAACCCAGAAAAGCAATGGCTTTTACATGCTTTCTGTGTCCAACCATCTGCATTGTGTATTATGGATTTAAATTCAGGTCAATCAGTCGTGTCTCCACAATGTTGAAGGTTCACATTAGCTCTCAGTCCCACTTGTTCATTCTCACCTCGTCTGCTCCCATCACCACCACCATGTCTCACTTTTAATCCACTCAATCACAGTCACATAATATTCTGTCTGGAGATATGGTTTGCCACTTCTATTAGTTATGACAATCCCAGTGCTGACATTGCAAATCAAGAAATAACAAACACACACGGTGATCCTTCACTTGTGTTTCTCGCTTTCCATCCCTCTTCATCATTCTTCCTGTCCTCTTTCTCATTCTGTGACTCCATCCTTTCCTCAGTTCCATCCTCTATCTTTCTGTCTGTTTTCACAAGGGAGGGAACTGGAAGAGAGAGAGATGCTTCATTCCTCTACACCTGGATTTCTCTTTATGGTAAGATGGAATCTTGTGGAATTTGTCTATTCATTTCAAATTAATTAATGTTCTGTGTAATTAAGAAACAAAATTTGGTGTTAATAGAAAACATTTCTAAGCCAATGAATGTAGAAAATATGTAAGTACCTGATTTTAAAGAACAGAAGACATTGAGCTCTCTCTCTCTCTCTCTCTCTCTCTCTTTCTCTCTCTCTCTCTCTCTCTTTCTCTCTCTCTCTCTCTCTCCCCTCTAACCCCCTGACCACATGAGCAAATCCTGTGAATTCTGACATTAAATCAGTGGAACTCACATAATCCCTTGTCAGATTATGGACCCACAGTAGCACACTACACACACACATGCAAACATGCACAACACAGACCAACACCCTCTAAATGTCCATCGTGTTTAGATTCAGCATCAATACCTGATATACATCCCTTCACGATTGATGTCTTTGTAGAAGTTCTGCAAAATGAAAAGAATATTGCTTAGTAGCAGTCTGTGCGTAGTTATGTGTGCATATTGTGTGTGTAGTCTGTGTCTAACAGTCTGGAGAAGAAAAAAATAGAGAGAGAAAGATTTTCTGAAATATTCTTGTTAAGTAATGCAGCAGCTGTAAGTTTCATGTGTCCCTTTGCTGATTGTACAGTATGTGTGTGTGTGTGTGTGTGTGTTTGTGTGTCTGCCTGTGCATTTTTGTTATTTAAGCAGCACAAGCTCCCACTTTAATGAAGTTTAATGACATCTTCAGAGAACAGAGAAGTGGAACAAACTGAAGTAACTAAATCTCCCATCACCAGCACGAACCAAAAGGGAATAACACAAACATAAGCACATACAAATACAGAAACACACACAAGAATAGGAAAGTAAAAACAAACTCAATTACTGTGAGCTACTCTAAGAAGACAAAATATATTCATATTAGCATGCAATTGCTTTATATTTTGCAAAGCTTGCATTCAATATTGTTCAAACGGACACATTTAAGATTAAATAAAACAATTTCTTGATGCCCATTTACATCAAGGTTAGACTTTGATCAGTGCCTTTTACACACCTTTTGAACCTAACACTCACCACACTTTCTAACATCAAATGCAAGTCAAAGTGCTTTTCAGATGCATTTGATTGACAAAAAGAATCAAGATTAGCCCTTAAAAGAGGTAACAAAACACAGAAAAAAAACCAGTCGGTAAAAAGACCAGTGAATGCACAGATACAAGTCAGAAAAATTAAAATAAAATAAAATGGAACCCATCAAATAAGGCAGGCAGGCAGGCAGGCAACAGCTGTTTTAGAATCCCCATTACAACCACAACGCACAAATAATTTACTGCAGGGAAATATGGTGACATGATTCTGTAAGCAGCTGAATGCAAAAGGCAAAATTACACTGGAAAGCCTTTAATCTAAGCTTATTGGAATGAAAGGGCACTTCAGACCGGTGTGTCTATGTGTGTGTATGTTAGTGAATTTGCAAGTGCCCATGTATTTGCGTATGTATTTGTGTATGTTTTCCGTGTAAGCTGGCATTGGGACCATGGATACCAAAGCAGACTGATTGCTAGTCTAGCCAAACACATGAAAGGCAGTAGCTAATGGGCAGCTACTGCAGCCTACATGCTAAATACTCGCGCCATGTGCCAGCTCACCTTCCTCTGGGGGGAAAAGCTGCAAATACAAGCTCAAGCCCATTTTGTCATTAACTGACTCTCTAAACTGTCCTTCTGTTGTAGAAATGTCTTCTAAGGAAGACAGTTTGGAGGAAGAATTATACAATTTATTCTGCAGTGGAGATGATTTTATGGTAGGTAGATGGGATCCTTTACTAAATCAGAGAATACTGTTGGAGAGAATCTGATTAAGAGATCACATAACCGGAACAAACAGAAGCTGATGCAACCATTTGCAAAACAGTTAAAGACCAGACCCAAAGATGGATCTTTTCCTTGAGATCAATCGGCACACAAATCCAATCGGGAAAAGGAATGCAAAAAAGCTTGGCATGAAAGAGGAGGCAGAAAATGAGCATTTCATCATGAATTAGCTCTTTTGGTACAAATGAGATTATTCACAGAGGTCTGTATGGAAAAAAAAGAACTTACATACTAATTCTCTTCTTCTAAGATTAGCCTTTCAATTAATAATGACTTAATTGATGAGTGTGTGTATCTCTGTTCTGTGAGTCCAATACTGCAACAGCAACAACATGAATCACAGGGTTAGTGCTAATTAGAGCAAATCCATGGTGAAGCCTGTGAAGCATTCAATAAATAAATAAATGAATAAATAAATAAATACATGAACAGAATTTCTTATGGAGGAATTAAACAGAATTGTACCTCTGAAGCCCACAGGACGTTCAAGGACAAGGCCAGGATAAATGTGATCACCTTATAGGTGAGCAATTCAAAAAGAAGGTGGGATTTACCAGAAGATTGACGGTGCAGCTCATGCGGTTGTTGCGGCTGTCATCGCTCATCACAGTGCGGTAGTCAAGGAGACGAATGAGAAGCCCCTTCACCAGGGAGACAAAATGCTCCACCTGTGGCCTCAGTGTGGATTTCTCAGCAGCACAGTCCAGCAGGCTGACAGGCATCATGGACAACTTATTTATTTAGGTATTCTGTATAATTTTGCATTTCATCCAGTTTTATACACTGTTGTAAAGTAGGTGAAACTATGATTGTTGTAGCTGCTAATATTTGGGTTACATTGTTTCCAGGAGTTGCATGTATCGCTCATCCCCTCCTCCACCCTCCACCTCATGATCCAGCTTCAGAATGATCTCGTTCTCAAACTGCAGACAAAAGACAAAGAGGGAGACAAAGTGGGGATGAGAAAAACAAATTAGAGCAGGAAGAGAAGGAGAAATAAATTATGCAAACACAATTAAGGTGCCTCTTATACTTTACTCTGCAAAGTCACAGGTGTTTGGTTGACATTGTTTGCGTGCCAGACAGATTTGCTGTCTTCTCTGGTTCTCTCTGATCCATGATGCTTATATTCGGAAACATTTCAGTGCAATTTGTTCTTTTCTTGAGAAATACTGATAACTTGCCTGTTCACACGAGCCCTCTAAGAGGTTTAGATGCTGGAGCTTGAAATGTGTTTATATGTGAGAAAACTAATGACTTAAAAAATTTGTACACGTGTGTGGGTAAATTGTCTCAAATTTATCAGCAGCCCTCAAGCTGCAAATGTGCAAAATTAGAAGTTTCTGTCTGCTACAATTATTTGTAACTAATAAAAGAATCAACCATCCAGCCTTTCATTTGCACTGCATGCACTTCTTTCACCACGAAAAACCATTTCATTGTTCATTTCAAGAAAGCTGATAATTTGTTGAAATGTTGTAATTTTGGATAGGTTTGGAAAGGTTTTGCACACAAAGAACACCAGAGGACAGTGTTTAATAATTGCCCCAGTAAATCTCAATACTTGTAGATATCTGCCTTAAATTTGGTACCCTTGTGGACAAGAAGCGTGGGAGAAAGAAAATGTGAATTTAAGAGACTCAACTCAACTTCAAAGAAATTCATTGTAAACAAAACATCAAGTTCACTTTTATTTTAAAACCAAATGCATTTTCTGATGTGTGTGGAGAATATTAAATTTTATAATTCAATATGTAAAATTTATTGGTACATATGTCTTGTTCAATTTCCTCAATTTTCATGGTTCTGTCATTAGATGAGAAGTTATAAAGCTTTAAATAGGACAATACAAAACAGGCAAACACAGTCCTATTATCAACGAATCTGTAAGAAAAATGCATTTGTTTGGGAGCGTTGACACAGCCTGGAAGCTGTGCCTGAGAAGACAAGTTTAAGGGAAGTAAAACCCTATATTTTGTGTGTATCTGTGTGCCCATGTAAGGAGGAGAGGGAGCATGCGTGTGAGTTTCTGTATGCTATTACCTTGAGGAAATTTCCAGAGTGTGCATGCTCACAGGTGATCATGTCAAAGAAGATGGGAATGGTGGCCCTCCTTAACTCCTCTTCTGGGATCAGGGTCATCTCCAGGATGGGACCCACCATGCCAGGGATGAAACAGATCTTATGACTGCCTAAAAAAAAAAAGTGCACCCACACACGTGTACAATATGAGTAGATAAACACACAGGTAAACACACATTCAAGAGCTCCATTTTCTTACCTAGTTTGTACCACATGTCACGTATAGCAAAGCCAATAAGTCTTCTCATATCTCCATACCTTAGAGAGAGAGGGAGAGAGAGAGAGAGAGAGAGAGAGAGAGAGAGAGAGAGAGAGAGAGAGAGAGAGAAATCAACCCTTTTGTTTAGAATCAATGTCTTGATCAATACTGTAAATTTCACTTTCACTGGCTGAATAGCCCAACAGGAAAGATGATGCTGCACTAATTTGCTCCAACCTGAACTAAATGGAACATCTATATGTAGTATAAGCAGCACGTTAGGTTTAATAGGCAGCGGGTGAGTAAACAATACTGCCAATGCCAAAACATGTTACAAATCACTGAATGTTTCATTAGTACAGGAAGAGGAGGTGTGGTAAATAAGGAAATTATATGGCCCTTCTCTCACTTGGCTTGAATCTTGTTCCTCTTAGTTGGTGAGAAATGCTGAAGCTGCAAGGACTCCTGGGTAATAAATGCCACCGCCAAGTGGAAGTAATTATTCCACAACTAGACAAGAAGGAAGAGAGGGAATGTAGAGGTAATTAAGACAACAGAGATCTGTGTTGAACAGGCAAAATACACACAGATAATGTCCTTACCTGTACTTCAAAATCATCATTATTGAGGAACTTGTGGTTCATTGTGTCGGCGTATGTATTGATGGCTCGCAGGAAGACTCTAATGGACACAAGCAAACCAAATAAGCCCAAGAAAAATGAAAACTGATGCTGATTAATATGGCTACAGGCAAAACAGATCACATAGAGGTGTATCTATAAACATCTATATATATATATTTATATAACTCTCTCTCTCTCTCTCTCTCTCTCTGTATATATATATATATATAGACTCTCTGCAGACTCTCCTTGCTGTCTTTCCTGTACCTCAATCTCAATTTCCCCTGGTTGCTTCTTTCTCATTCTGTCACTGTCTGACAAAACTGGATTCTTAAGATCAATTTTATAAACACACACAGCGTTTACTCCTCTAGGATCACACACACACAGACTTTTTCATGGTTTCAGCCTTGATCCTAGCTTTGCTAGCTTTGCTCTCAATTTTCCCTGTGTGGGTTTTTGTGAACGCACAAGTCACTGCAGATGTCAGCAAAATGTGAAAGTGTAAAACCATCATACCTCATGGGACCAAAAGAAAGCCATGATGTGATTTATTGACATCAAATTAAGCATGTTTCAAACATATTTTCACATGTTAGAGGAATACAGCTTAAGAACAGTAAGTATTATGTCTTAAGTACAATAAGAGAGTTCTACTATGCCTCCAGGGTACTTGCAAGTCTGTACAACTGGAATTAAGCATGGCACTGTGAGGCTAAAACACATGCAGCATCTCACTGAATGCATGGATAGAAGGTGGCCCTGTAGGGTGTATGTCTGTTTAAACACAGACATACATGTGTGTGTGTGTGTGTGCATGCATGTGTGTACATGCAGTACAGTACCTGTTCTGTACCATGATCATGGCCATCCAGTCAGAGGGATACACATGCTTCCCTATCAGGTCCTTGAAAAGTAGGAAGGACTCCATCAGGAAGTCCTGCAGTCAAATGCACAAGAGAATGGGGTCTGAGATGAAAACTGATACAAGTGGGTATTAAAGGAACATACCTGATGATTTTGCATGTTTGATCCCAATAAATACAACCTGCTTACGTGTTTCATTGGTGTCAACCATTTTCGAAAACACATTACCAGAGGGTAAATAAAGGAATTGTTTTTTGTACCATTCAGACTGCCATTGGTTTCAATTAATTCCAATGAGCTATAAAAATCATCTTGTAGAGACTTGAAACATACTTGAGATAAGTAATCCATCACAGCGAACAAAATGCTGTTATTCTTTTTTTTTTTTTTTTNTTTTTTTTTTTTTTTTTGCCAAAGTTACTTAATTTAACTGATCCAACATGGAGGTACATGGAAGAAAATCTAAGTCTACCCCGGGGAATACAGTCCCAGGGGAAGACTGCTTTGACGAAGAAATTCAAATGACCATGACTTCTACAATTTTGCTTGTGTTAGCAGGCAAAACATTAAATCATTGAATTTTAAGGTTGGTGTATTGCCTGAACATTTGATTTTGAAAGATTAGGGGATTTTGCAAAATAACAAGAAAGCTAAAATACATTTATGTGTTGGAAAAGTGGCAGTTACGTAAAATGTATGCTGGTAGTACTTACTGGACTCAAATATGCAAAATCACTGACATGGTCCTTTAAACAAAAGTCTGCACGTGTGTGGTGTGTGTGTGTGTGTGTGTGTGTGTGTGTGTGTGTGTGTGTGTGTACCACTAGATCAGAGGTGCCAGTGAAGGTTTCTATGTATGTAGAGTAGTGACGATCATCCATCTGACTGAGGACTGCTGTCATACAAGCTACCACCCTTGACTAGAGAGGACGAGAGAGAGAGAGAGAGAGAGAGAGAGAGAGAGAGAGAGAGAGAGAGAGAGAGAGCATTAGTTTTTGGTTAGCTGCTCTTATCCTGAGTAGGAAAAAATTTAAATCTCCTAAGTTAATTTGTTGCTGCACCATGTCTCAGCCTTCCTGTCGTAAAGAAAAGCTCAGACCATTTCTGCGACACAATCAAATCCAGAGTCCAAACCACAAGAGTCTGAGCTTTACTGTAATCACATATTGTTGACGTGATGCAGAGGGCAGCGCTCTCAACATGGAACCTTGTCAACAAGTCACAGATATGGGAAGAAAGTACTGCTTTTACTCTTCATTACCGATAAGAGTTTTTCACTTGACAGTCAGGACTTGCTCTCTCAAATGCGCACACACGCACACAGTCTATAAATGGTTGGAAAGAAAAAGGATACATCACACAGGCAAAGAGAGGAAAAACATGATGGATGGATAAATGAAGATGAGTGTTACATGCCCCTGCCCCCCACAGACTTTCACCCCCCTCAGCTCCCATCCATACTTCCACACATGGTTGAGCATGACACTATTAGAAAACCTTTAATCTATATCTCACCCTTTTTCCCCCTTCTGCCTTCCTTTCTTCCCCACTTTTCTTCTCATTCTGCCTTGTGTTTCATCCTTAAATGGGCTGAGAGATCGATTCAGGATGACTCGGCTGTCTTGTGTTGTGAGAAACACCATTTACATGCATGAATGTACAGCATAATGAAAAATATACAAATGCACGTATCTGATCTGCTTTAAAATCTACAACATCCCTCAGATCCACTTTTCTTTCTATCATCATAGCTTGTCAAAGCTGTGTGACTCAGATGTATTATTATCCCACAGTAATACTGAAATGATGTGTATGGAAATATAAATGTGTATGAATAAACAAAGCTAGAAAACAAACAATAATTCTGGAGATGCTGGAGCTGTTTCCTGGTATGACAGCAGGCTTTATGATGCTACACATCTGTACAATGACATTATCTGGACAAAAGTAAACACACAAATGCAGTAGACACTTGTATTAATGAACACAAATGAGTCGGAAAGATCTGTCGCTCTCAAATGTGCACACGCACACACTGTCTGTAAATAAAAGACTATAAATGCACACATGCAGCCAGCAACAAAGATGTCTTTCCATCTCTTTCTATTCTCACACTCTTTCTTCCTTCTTTTCCTCCTTAGTGTGTAATGGTTGATCACTAATAGGATTATAAACAGAGTGACACACACAAACACACACATTCGCCAAAACTTCTCTGCAGCTCACTACTTTCTGGTTTAAAGGACACACCTGCCATTTTATCTTTGTGTCTGTGTGTTAAAACAAAGGATATATGTTGTATTGCGATACTTCAGTGTAATTGGTCTTCTGAGGACTTATCTCAAGAACATTTAAAACACACACACACAATGCTCAGGAGGCAAATATCAACCAAGTGTTCATAAGTGTACACTTGGTTGGATCGCCTGTGAATGTTATTTCATCAGCATATGATATGGATGTATGACATGCAAAGACATATGAAACACATATGGGTTTGTGTGAATTAGTAAATTACAGGGTTTGTGTTTGTGTGTGAGAGAGAGAGATCGAGAGAGAGAGAGAGAGAGAGAGAGAGAGAGAGAAAGCATTTAGGGTTTGTTCAAATAAAGGTCTTACGCAACAATGAAGAGATTACTGAAAAACAGGACAGAGGAATTTCTCTCCTTTACTCTTCCTCTTCTCTCCAATTATCTGCTATTTTTCCTCACTCTGGTAAATAATACATCAACAGCTCTATTTTCATTGTTACATCGAAATGAAAATTCACCTCCTTGATATTGTGAATTAGAACTAAAAGTCCAAAGCCCAGAGAGAGACTGCACTGTTCACTCTGTATGACAGTACAAAAGTGTTTGGTGTAACAAAAACCATCATGGGGAATTTAAATGAAAACCTCACCATTAATGGGGCGAAATACACTCGCGTTCAAAAGTTCAGGAGTCATCTTTTCACTTTTGCAGATGACACTGGTGTTTGGCTTGTACCATTTAAGGAAGCAGCCAACTGTAAGGCATCCATTTCTCAAACTACAACTGAGGTACTTATCCTCATGAGCAGTTGTGCACCTGAGCATTCCGTTTCTTTTTCTATCCTGGTTAGAACCAATTTGCCCTTTTCTCTCAATACAATGGCGGGCACCTTTGTATCAAATCTTCAAGTATCTTGACAATCTGACATATGGAATAAATCTCATTTCGCAAAATAAAATACAGTAGATTGTGTATCTTGGGAAAACTGTTATTTATTTTTAACCATTTTTAAACCCAGAACTGAAACTTGCAACCCAAGTAAAGACAATTTACCTGCTTATCTGCTTATCTGAACAGAAAAATGGGTTTCAATTGTGTTAACATGATCACAAAAGTGTCTCTAATAACTAATTAGCATTTAAACATGCTTATTTAAGCATGAGCTAAAAGAGATCATTAGGACACTAGAGTGATGGCTGCTGAAAATGGGGCTTTCCAGTTTTATGTGAATAATTAATTATACATCAGTCATTTCCAACAGTAATAGCCATTTGCAACATTATTAATGTGTTGGCAATTTATTTAGATTATTTAATACCAACTTGTTGAATAAAAGTATCAATTTCTATCTAAAACATGAAATTTTTTGTGTAATTCCAAACTTTTGAATAGGTTGTTGTATGAATGACACTTATGGAAAAGTCATAGGATGTTTAAATTATGCAGATCAGCTCCACTGATGCCTTTCACAACATGTGAAGGCTAAGGTCTATTTCCTGCTTGTACTCTCCCTTCCTCTCTCCTCACCACCTCTTTTCTATTTTTTTTTTTTTTTNTTTTTTTTTTTTTTGTCTCTCTTCTCCTCTGTCGCTCTCACTCTGTTTTGTGAGGTCTCCCCCCAAGTGGGAAGTCATTCCAACATTCTCATCTGTGAATTTTCATCATTTTTTTTTAAATAGAACATTTATAAAAACAGTCTCATTTGAAGCCTACAGCATCTCTCACTTTACCATCACAGGTACAAGATCCTCTCTGGTACACAAACACACACCAATAAACACAACCACTTTCCCACCTCCACAGTGCCCCCCAGGTGTGACGACTGAGATAAGATGAGGTGAAAGAAGTGGATTGTGCCGAGATGTAATTTGAGTGGTTTTGTGTGTGTATGTCTACAGATATGTGAGTATGTGTGTACTGATGTCAGATTATGTGTTGTGAGCATGTGAATTCATTTTACAATAAAGGTCAATGGATCAGCCTCCCTGTCAAACACAATCAGCTGACACAAACAAGCAAGAGAGAGAGAAAAAAGGAGGGAGGTCTAAAGAACAGAAAATGTGTAAAGAAGTAAAGGGTGTAGATAGATACATACAAAAAATGAAAAAATAAAATGAATAAAGCTATTATATCTACAAGGGAATGTCACAGCCCTCAACTTTTTCTCCTACTCTCAGGCTGTCCTCCTCCTCCTCCTCCTCTTCTCTTTTTTTTTTGCTAATGATTTGCTTCTTTTCTTGCCTTCCACTTCAAAATCAAATTCCTGAGAGCTTCGAGCTAGCCAATACAACTCACACCTGTGAACATTGTGTGTTGTGTGTGTGTGTGTGCATGTGTTGTGTGTGCATGCATGTTTTTGTGCACATTTTAAAAGTCATACTTGATTATGTAGCTATACTTACACACAGCTTCTCTCTCTCTCTCTTTCTCTCTCTCTCACTCACACACACACACACACACACACACACACACACACAACCTTATCTCACTAGAGGGCAATTGAAACTCAACACAAGGTGAGTCAACAATATTGCAGTGGTGCATACATCACCAGTTATTTTCAGAAGGGGGGTCATTAGGGACGCCTACAGGAACCAAACACACACACACACACACACACACACACACACACACACACACACTTATTGAGTTATTGACTACTGTATATTTCTTTAGAAAAACACAGCCACAAACATTGTGCGGGAACACACTGTTGCTCCACAGTATGAAACCACAAAGGAATTAATTTACAAACATATAATTCCGTCTCAATTTTTTCTTACGACTCTAAAATTAAAGTGGAGTCACCAGTTCAGATGTTGTCAATGAGAATAGAGGGAGAAACAGAAAGACGAGAGAGAGGGAAGAGGATCAATAAACAGCCTAATAGAGGATGCTGTGAGTCTGAGAAATGGAGGAAAAAAAGTACAAGAAGATGAGTGATGGTGTGAAGAGGGTAAAGAAGGTGTGTAAGAGAGGATGGCAACAAAGCATCTCAAAGTGGAGAAAGAGGTGAAGCTACGATACAGTGAGCAACGGCGAGAATGAAAGAGAGCAGCCGACAGATGACATTCACTAAGAGAGACAAGGATATAAATGATGCTCTGAAAGAATAAAGCGTGCCTGTGTGTGTGTGTAATAGTGCGTTTGAGTGTGTGTCTGTTTGACTCCCAGCAGCAGACATGCTGCCAAAGTTTCATTGGGTCTTACACCGTGCCAGGATCAGCGCATGGGCACACACACATAAACGGAGCTTGCCATGGGATTAACAAGGAAAAAAAAGACAGAAATGGAAACGGACAAGGGAGGGGGGGAGAGAATTAACAAAAGGTTAGAGAGATACAAGTACAGAGATACTGTAGAGATAAGAGAGGGAAAGGCAGCAGTGAGTGAGAAGGGAGAGAGAGCAAGAGAGAGAGAGAGAGAGGAGGGAGGA
This sequence comes from Lucifuga dentata, assembly GCA_014773175.1. Taxonomy (NCBI): domain Eukaryota; kingdom Metazoa; phylum Chordata; class Actinopteri; order Ophidiiformes; family Bythitidae; genus Lucifuga; species Lucifuga dentata. The sequence goes on from VXCM01003486.1 coordinate 29,263, forward strand.
TCATTGGGTTCCACGAGCATGCGAGGATCAGCAGCAACAGAATGACACGGAGATAGAAGGAGAGAGAGAGAGAGAGAGAGGCTACAGAAGCAGAGGAAAGCGCTACTGAGGACTAAGGACTATCAGAGATGAGGGGAAGTGAAAGAGAGAACAAGGGAGAGGAAAGCAACGAGAAGCATGCAGATGAAAAACAAAGCTGATAAGAGCAGGTAAGTGACTGAAAAAACAATGAAGGCCAGTTGTTAGCAAAGACTAATGTGTGCGTGTGTGTGTGTGTGTGTGTGTGTTTGTGTGTGTGTGTGTGTGTGTGTGGATGCAAGTACATTACTCACAGTGGAAGTACATGAAATGTTTGCTTTGGGTAAAGGATATTACAGTATCAGCCTTTAGGTTCGTAGCTCACAGCCACTACTTTTTAAAAGCAGCTTGCATTGGTGACGGTATAAAATCCTGTTGGTTTGGCATCGTCATTCCCACTGACTCAGTAATGTCATAAAAGTGTTCACATGTCCACTTCAGCAAAGCTGCTTATAGCATCTGTGTGCATTTTGAGATTTAGTATGTAGATCTTTGGTTAAAGACGTAGTCTGATCACAGCATGTGCATGTGTGTGTATGTCTGTGTGTGTGTCTGTGATCCAGTTCGTCTGTCACAGTATGGTTTCTTTAATGAGCATGTTCATTTTTATGCAATATGGATTACAACTTTTGCTTTTAACCATTCCAGACTCTTTAACTGTTTATGTGTGTGCACGTTTCTCTGTGTGTGCATGTTTCTGTGTGCGCATGTGTCTGTGTGTCGCCCAACTGCTATTAAAAGCCTCTGACCAATCATCTTTACAGCTACTGTAGCTTTTAATATGGGATTATACGGCAATAACCCTTCTCTTAGACACTAATGCTGCCCTGTGCTTCCTCGTGTTAATGTGCACGTGTGTATGTGTGAGTTCAACCAAGTGTGTGTGTGGTTTGTGGTTACATGTCTAGAGAGTTCATGTACTGCAGATAACCTTTGCATTTCACATTTATGTAATCTCATCTGTCAGTTAAGAACATAAGTCTTATTTTAAATGATATATATGGCTGCACGCGTTCTCTCTCTCTCTCTCTCTCTCTCTCTATGTGTTTTCCCAAACTAGCAACATTGTATGCCATAGTTACCATTTTTGGCTGAATTTTAAGAGTCATTAGACTGCTTTTCCACTTAGTCTCTTTGGCAAATAATGATGCATCAAATTAGAAATCTTAAGAGCAAGACCAAAATTCAATTAACTAATTTTTGCTTGAAATAGAAGGAAAACATGATAATGTGATTTACAGGCATCAAAGTTAGAATTATCATAACACTCCAGTATATGGATAAACTTATGGTGGTTCTGTGGCCTTAGAAATATTATAATATTGCCAAGCGCACTTCTTTGTTTTCACCTTTGGATGACAGAATGACATATAGCCAAGATATGCTGGTTTAGTATGAACCAAATCTCTAAATAGGCCTTCAATTTTCTAATGCTGCTTACACATGATCAGCGGTAAATTTGCACGAAGCTAGTTGGCCGTTCTTTTCTCGGAGTTGTGCGATGCCTCTCAACCTGGCAGTGACTCTACCTTGAGCATATGAACCATTTTCACTTTGTAATTGAGCTAATCCTTCCGTTTTGACCCATGCATGCTGACCTTTCAATCATTCAGCCAATGAGGTCAGAGGTCTTGGTTTGCATCTGCAATTCCACATTCTGGCTTCATATATTGACAGTGTGCAGCTGACAGAAAACCAGATGTTCTGGTTTTTCAATGAGAGGACGACAGAAAACCCTTCCACCATGCACCCAGAAGGAACATGCTGTCCAAAGTTAAAATTTTCAAAGCCTTTTCTCCTTGCAGCTGCTGCAATGATGAACTGGATGCTGATTTGTTCTTGGGTCAAAGATGGATAGCAAGAAACATATGGCCAGTCTCTCCTGGGGCCTCTCTCCTGGGACCATACCAGTGATCATGATGTTTGAGCCTAATAAATTCAATTTTCATACATGTAAAGTTACTGACAATCATTTCCCAAAACTGGAACAGTGAATTAAAAATTTTTTTTTTCCTACCAGACCACCATTGGTTTCAGTTCACTCTGTTACGCTATTAAAATCAACTTGTTGATACTTGAAACATTCTTGGGATAGATAATCCATCATCAGAACAAGGCATATGTTCAGGTTATTTTTAGAAGTTACATAATTTCAGCATTTAAGCGCAATAAAAACTGCAGAGTGAATGTATGTACCGGGGAATATAGTCCCAAAAGAAGACCTGCATTTATCGAAAAATTTAAACGACCGTGACTTCATAAGGCTGCGTAACTATTAGCAGATGAAACATCGATTTTTAAGGTGGGTGTACCTCCTGAATATTTGATTTTGAAAGATTAAGAGATTTTGCAAAATATCAGAAAAGCTGAAATACAGTTTTATCCTGTGGGAAATGATTGTCAGTAATGTAACATGTATAAAAATTTAATATATTAGGCTCAAACATGCATAATCGCTGGTTGGTCCTTTAAGGGTTCTCTTGTCAGATGCATCTGCATATAAAATGGTCAGAGCTTTTCCTGTTTTTATAAAACATTGTGCAAAATGCTAAATCAATATTGCATCCTCCGAAACTCAATTCTATCCTGTAATCAGTACAGCATAGCATACCTGTCATAGTCAGCCCTCTGCAGCTGCAGTTGACGGTGATTGTGCCAAAATGACCTCAAGGGCTGTTTTTCTACTATCAGCTTATGAATCCCATATTATGTTGAGAAGACACAAAGCATCAGATGTGTAGGAAGCGAGGTGACTGAGGTGCAAATCACCGTGCAATTTCACTGCTGCTCAAGTGTAAGCAGCCTAAATATGTAATTTGGATTTTTAATGCTATCATACAATTTGTTTTTTTATATTCATTAAGACTGTTAATTTGTTGGAAATTACTTGATAAAGACACTCAAAATTTTTAGTTTTAGCAGCTCTTCAAAACTTCAAACACATGCACACATGACAGGAAGTCAAAAAAAGAAGAGGTCATTTGGTGTTATAGAGACTTCAGAGACCTAATCAATAGGTTATGACATTGTAATGCATTAACTTTAAGCCAATCCCTTTTCTCAGAGAATGACAGATGATGGATAGAGCTAAATAAAGGCTAAAGAAGAGAGACAGGAGGGTAGAAGGGGATAGAAGGCAGAATCAAAGAGAGTGTATGTGTGCTCCTACATGCATGCTTGTGCGTGTTACTTAAAGCTGCTCTGCTAACCAGACAGAGAAAGAAAATAAGGACGATAAAGTCAGAAGGGCAGGAAGATGGATGAGGCAGAGGGAAAGAGGGCAGCGGGGGTGACAGGATGGAAGGATCAGAGGAGGAGAGATAAATCAGGGGTTAATGATAGAGAGATTGGATGGGACATACAGACAATGAATGATATGGCAGTGAAGACAAAGATGAAATGATTAGAGAGGATAGAGAGAAAAGGGAGTATTCGGGGGACAAGGACAGGTAAAAAGGTTGGAAATAAAATGGATGATAAAATGCTGAAAGAGAGTGAGGGGCATTACGCAGTTTGAACAAAAGTGTAAAACCCAGGGTACATCACACTCCATTAACCAGTCTGACAAAGAGTGTGTGTGTGTTTCCGTGTGCGTGCATGCCTGGTCATGCATCTGTTGCCTCTCAGAAGCTTTGTTTTCCCCTGGTTACCTTGCAGGATTTACTTTCCTACTTTATTGTGTTTGTCTTTGATTATTTGGCAGCAAACATCTCATAAATATTCTGTTTCACATTTTTTTTCCCATCTGCTGTTCATGACACACATTCCCTGGCAAGCAACAAAACAAATGAATGAAGTTGGATCAGAGGGAACTGTCAAAAACACACTTCGTATTTCACAGGCCATGTCCATGTTACAGGCCCTATGTGTTTCTGAATGAGCCATCACTATAAAGCTGGACAGTAATTTGCACTCATCTATCTGGGAGCCCGTCAGCTGAAGAGATTGCTTTTCGGGCACTTTGTTCAGTGTTGGCAGACAAGCGAATGAGGGGCCATTGAGGTCAATTATAAACTTTTTAGGAAAATTGTTTCTTTTACAACCTGGTTTTTTTTTTTTCTTTACTTCTCTTTTCTGGCNTTTTTAGGAAAATTGTTTCTTTTACAACCTGGTTTTTTTTTTTTCTTTACTTCTCTTTTCTGGCATCATGCCTTTCATTTATGATAACATTTAGAGCTTTACTTGTATTCCATGACCCCACTGGGGTCATGGAATACAAGTTTCAGACAGGCTTTAACAAGTCTCCAGTTATCTAATAACTCTTTATTTGGAAGTGCAAATAAATATGAAAGGAACAAATTTCAATTAGAGCGGTCAGCGGTTGCATTGAGAGCTATTTATGGTTCAAATGGCATGAAGAACCAGATCTAGCTGCTGTGTTCCTGCATGTAATATGTAGTTAAAATGGATATTTTGTGGGGTCATGACTGTTGCAGGCTGGTGGAGTGAATCAGTAATTCTGGATGTACCTCAACATTTTACCCTGGCCAATCCAAGGAGCCAGTTGTGCGTTAGCATTGTTTCTTTAGCATATGTTTCTTCTTTAGCATGTTTATCTACTCATCCGATTATGTTTCACCAACATATTTGTGTTTGTTTGTTAGCAGGATTACTCAAAAGCTATGAAATGATTTGGACAAAACTTGGAAGGTGTGGCAAGAACTCAATTCAAGTTCTTCTGTAATCTTCTGTAACCTACATCACCATATAGACTATCAATAGGAGCAATTTGATCCAGATTCACCTTCATTTTGTCTGTATGTATGTGTGATATGGGAAGGCGGTCACACCTCCTCCACTGAGAAAAGGCAAAGTTCTGAGAAGTTCTAAAGGCCTCAGTATGCTTCAAAATAAACCAGGTTGTCATAAAGCAACTGTGTTTATACTTCTTCAGAAAGGCCAGACTTGAAGGTGGGGCTGAAAGCCTGTCGTAAAGAGAGAGGGGGGATTGATAACACTGTCTCTGTCATCTCGATGTGATCAATCATAGAAACACGGATAATTGCACACACTGTGAGATATCTCACCTTTAAGATATTCCTGACACAGCACAAGGTTTTAAGCGCAGACAGTGATGGAAGGAGTAATGTGAGGAAACAAAAAGGGGAGGCTGAGAAAAAAATGAAAACACGGCCGACTTTCACACTTCAACTCGCCTGGCCGATCACTGCGTGAAGTGGTTGTGACTTTAGGGTTGTCTGTTTTTGAAAGTTACAATTCCATAGTTAGAAGAGGAGTTTCAGATATTATCAGATGATCTGACAGACATTTGTAAAATTCAAAAACGATTGATAATATCATTAGGGCACAAGCAAGCTGCCCCATTCAATGCTCCAAACTGAGAACCTAACATGCTGTGCTGGCTAAGATGTTTGGATTTGATATATGAACATTATCTTTTGCGGCTTGTGGCTCATCTGTACCCACACACTCAATTAAAATGCACAACAATGTTGTGTGTGTGTGTGGCATGTTGTTGCACTGCTATGCATAGGACAGAAACAGTAAAGTTGTTATTTAGTTGATGATCATTCCTACCTCCTTCCGTCTGAGATGCAGGGATATAGATTATGCTGAAATATGTTGCACCATAACCTTTAAGAAACAAATATCAATTACAGAAAACAAAACAGAAGACAGCGTGCATACTGGTTATCCGCAATGCAGCATACAATTAGAAAGGGAAGCATGAACCAAATACATGCAACAGCGATCCAGACCTATAAAACATATTCAGGTATTGGCACTCATACTGCAATAAAATCAGGCCCAGTGACATTTTTGTTTTCACATTTGGTAAAACACAGAAAGCTTTTTTCCAGGATCAGAGCAAAAATCCTCTGTAATTATGCTGAGTTTCTTTTCTCATGTGTGTTTATTTTGAGCACTCAAGTTGAGCATTCTCACAAATTTGTCTAACAGCTCATCAGCTGGTTGTATCAGCTGATTCTTTCAAACCCCGAACAGTTGGTACGTTTACATGCATGTTAAAACTTTGATTCTACTCAGATTAACGTAATAAATCAATTTTTTCAAACATCGTAAAAATCATAATCAGATTGAAATTGGCAATTAGAGTAACATACCTGCACGGACAGGTGAAAACACTCTGTGCAGACTCCATGCAATGGAGTCTGCACAGCGCCTTTTTGTGTGACATCAATTTGTCCACGCAGACTCGTACAACCTCGCAGACGCATCAAACATAAAACAAGCTTTAACCATAAACAGCTCAGACTCTTGCTGAACAGACCATTTTATCTGCACCAGCATCATCCTGCCATTACTGCCTTTTATATCTGAATGAGATGGCTTCATATTTATAGAATGACAAAGCAAAGGCGATTATTTTTTATTGCGTTCCCTGCAGGACCTCTTGAATGCTGTTTAGACTCAACCTGTTTGTCTGAAGTCACCCTGACTGAATTAAGTGACAGTTTCTGATCAAGTTTGTGAGAACTCACATTGGTTTTGTTGCTTTGATCAAAAAAAAAAAAAGAAATCGATCAAGTTCTCAGGGACAACAGAGGAAACACATGACTACACAACCCAAAATGCAGTGTGTGAACTGTCTCAAAGGGCCAATAAAGTGCTGCGTTTGTTCTGTTCTGGCCATGAGGGGGTGAGTGAGAGAAAGAGTGTGATTACAGTGCAGTAAAGAGAATCTCACTCTTGCTAACACACACGAGGTCTGTCAATCGGAGGCTGACAAATGAGAATCACCTTGAAATGACGGGACTTGATTCACTGGAGCATTCAGCATTCTGTTATGACTGCAAAGGCGTAGGCTCAGACTGACACACATACGCACGCACGCACGCACGCACGCACGCGCACGCACACGCACACGCACACGCACACACACACACACACACACACACACACACACACACACACACGTCCATGCTAAGGCTGCCTGCCTGCTTTTCAGCCTTAATTTACCAACTGGTAAATTGAAGCCACTCCATGTAAAAACCTACACTGTAATGTGTTTGTGTGTGTGTTTGTTTATGGCAGCAGATGCACAAGCATACTTGCAGTGCATATTTCTTACTGACAGCCAATGTGTGTGGCCACCTAAGTCTTCCTCCCCTTTCTTCCTCTTGCTTTTGTCTGCCTCTTTATACTTCTCTCTTCTTCATTCCTATTATTAAAATATAGTTTTAATAAACTGTTTCTATCAAGTGCATGTGGAGATTTCAACTTAGGAAAATGGTCCATCATATCTTTTTCTAACACACATATACACACCTTTCCATCCCTTTATTCTTCTGCCACATTTACAGTCTCTCCTGTACAGTGTTGCCTTGTCATTCTTTTTGACAACCAAAGGGGTGTGATGTGAGTGAGAGACTAAGATTAAATATATAGAAAGATTGTGGTGTGTGTGTGTGTGAGAGAGAGAGAGAGAGAGAGAGAGAGAGAGAGAGAGAGAGAGAGAGAATTACCAGTAAATCAAAGGCAGCATGACAGAGATGGAAAAGGGAGAGGTGAGAGTAAAGTACAACAAACTAAGGTAACACGAGATGAGGACGGTGGTAACACATATTAGTGTGTGTGTGTGTGTGTGTGTGTGCAAGTGAAAGAGTGAGANGAGGACGGTGGTAACACATATTAGTGTGTGTGTGTGTGTGTGTGTGTGCAAGTGAAAGAGTGAGAGAGAGAGAAAGAGCAGAAAAGAGGCAGAAAGATGAAAAGAGAGGTTTGAAAGAAGAAGTTGATTTCTGACAATATAGTGTCTGCCTGAGAGCCTGTGGGTCAAGGGTGAAGTCTAGCTTTAGATGGTATGCATACATACACACACACACATACACACGTTGTGCTGCTGCAGCAGGTGATTTGGTGTCTGGTGTGACTGCAGGTGGAAAGACAAATGCTTGGAAATGAGCTGGTGTGAAATTACCTTCAATTGACTGAGTTTGAATCCCAAGGCAAACGGCTACACAACACATACACACACTCCAACACACACTCTTACATATGCACGTACATCTGCAGCCCTCACACTCGCTCCGTTGCTCACAAACACTTACTTGCTCTCTTGTTCTCTGTCATTTTGTCTGGGAAAATATCATCATCATCTGCAAAAAACAGATTTCAGTCCATTCCTCATCAACCCAGCAGCCATGGTCTGCCTTGCAAGTAGATTTGGTCTTGAAAACACACACACACACATGCACACAGGATGAATCTGTTCACTCTGAGTCAAGACCTGTGCAGTCCATTCATTCATTTATTTCCTCATTTACATGGTAACTAAGCACAAACAGTCTGGGGTGTCAATCATGTCTGACCCCCTGCTTCACACGTGAACACCAAAACAATGAAGGTGTTCCAAAGCCAAACACACTGTCAGATATTTATAGAAATATCAGCAATATGCCACAGAAGTAGCTACAGCATTCTCTGATCCACTGTGCTTATGAGAGCAACTATAGCATGAGCTGTAACTCTGGAATAATATGTAAAGTAAAACCTGACCCAATCCACCAGCATAGCCAACCTTGTTTACATTACCTATGTTTAGTTTTAATATTTCATAATCTTAAAGGAAAGAATCAGATAGTACTAATTATGCTTGCTGTCATCCATCGTTTATGCCAATCATGTGTCATCAGGCAGAAAGTGAGTCAATATTGGTAAGACTGAGCGCTGGTACAAGGGAATGTGAGACAAAAATACTGAATACATACTTGCTGTCAGTGCAGTCATTCAGCAGCTGTAGGATCATGACATTTAATATGATTTACTTCCTGTCCAGCGGTGTCATCGAGTCATTTGAAATACAGCAAAGCACCACGTCTGAATTATAAAACCAACTGCAAGAAGCCTTAGCATTAAGCTAAATTTTGCTTTCCAACTGAAGCCAAGTTCCCAATTCAAAAGTTGTCAGTAATCTCAAGGGTTCTTAAATTTAAAGGTAAACTAGGCCATTTTTTTTTTAATTTTCAGAACACATTGCAAAGTACTAACCTTGACCCTTTGCAGCAAGCATCTGTGATGTTGAACCAGTTGGCATAACATTCTCTCTCTCTCTCTCTCTCTCTCTCTCTCTCTCAAGTGGTCAAGTTCAAAGGCCTAGTTTTGCCTCCTCCCAAGCAAACAGATATGAAACGAGCCATGGTTTTTGCATGCATGAAAATTTACTTTGCTGTCTCAGAAGCATCCATCTTTATGTCTATGTCTATTTACACTGTATGTCTATCCCGGCATTCACTTGGCAAGAGGCATGGTGCATTGTGAACAGGTTGGACATCTAATCTAACTATAAAAGCAGAAATCTGTCTGTCTGTCTGTCTGTGGCACCATTATCTTGAGAACCCAGCACTGTACAGACTTGATATTTGGCAGGTTTATTGCTCAGGACCCAAGGGTGTGCAGTGTCGCATGTGAAGTTGTTTGGATGAGCGGTTCTCAAATTGAGCTATGCCGGTAAAAAGTGGTCCGCATGGCAGCATATGCTCTGCTCCGTGGGCACCGCAACAAAGCTAGCTCACGAGGTCGTTCAGAACTAAATTATGGCACAGGCTGCGGCGCACACTGTAAAGTCCAGCTTTCCGAACAGGCACGCTTTGAACGGGCACTGCACAAATGTTAGATAACGTGACAATGTACCCAATGGAAGAAAGAATGGAAGTTGGACAGAAACAAGAGAGCTCAATATAATATTGAAGTCGTTAGAGAGACTTCCTAATAATTTCCTGAGAGATGCATCATCGGTTTACATACTGCTGTGGTAGGCAAACAGAGGACCATTTGAAATATATCCACTGTGTCATCACATAATAAAAGACTACAATAACAGTAGCATTAAATTTAGAAGATTTATTGACATAGGCCCAGGGGTGTGTGTGCAACTAACAACTTTGTAGCCACATATGCCATTACCCTTAAGAGTTCTCTAATCGTTTCTGTTTCCTCTAGAGAAATTGAAAGATGAGATTTAGAGTTTTTGCTCCTGTACCTCCCACCTACCTGCTGATCTAATAAGATGTTGATAGACTTTTATTGATCTGGTCATTGTGTGCATTCAGTCGTGGCAAAAGTTTTTATATGGTGCTTTACATGTCTGATGTCTGCGTCTACTTGCCTATCTAACCATTGATTCCCTGTCTCCCCTTTTTCTCTCATTTCTCTCTCTCTCTCTCTCTCTCTCTCTCTCTCTCTCCACAGCAAACAGAAATGCAAGAAGAATCCTTCTAACTCCTTGCATGTGGGCCATTGGTCAGAAACTGAGAAGCCTTGACAGTGACATCCAATCAGAAGTAGTTAAATTAGCGAGAGAATCTTTAATGGAAGGATGTTGAGAGTTGTAAGCCAATGCAGTATCAAACATTGGTAATGCTTATTGGCTACTGAGTTTCTGTCTCCAGCTTCCACATAAACTCACTCACCGTGGCTCACATATACATATATTATTTTGACTAAACAAAAACTGGAACCAATTCTGCTGGATATAATCCTGCTGAGTCTGGCTGATGTCGCCCCTTGCCCAATTCCCCTTCAGCTCCCCAGGGGGCTGAGTCAATTTATTGAGGAGCATGGGTAGGAGGGTGGCTGATCCCACAAATCCGGTACCTGCCCTGGGCATTCCACTGGCAGGGGGGAGATGGGGACCGCTGTGCAGCATCGGGGTGCAGACATCTCCCAGACTTCGGACACTCCCCTCCATCAAACGACATGGCAGCCAAACAACCAGCACAAAAAGGCCACTCAACATGACAACAGACAAAAAAGTGACAGTTGAAACACAAGGAGTTTATGGAAGTGACAGCAAAAGTTTACCAGCATCCAAGGAGACATCTCAGAACGAGATCAACAGCTTGACACAGGACAATATGGGGTCACAGGGGTCTGGCGGTGGAGTTTACTGCCAGATCAAAACTATACGGACAAACGCCAAGGATATGAGAGGAAAACGGACAGCTCGATATCCTAACGGCAGTGTGGTAGCCTCTGATGCAGTAGGAGGGGTTTGCACTGAGGTCAATGAAGTGAAGGAGCCATTTCAAGAGAGGAGGAGGGTGCAGTCTCTTCGAGGGGACGGCCATCGCTCTGCATTAAAGACAGGGAGCGTTTGTACAACTGTGCACGGAACACAACCTCGGCCCTGTAGAGTAGTGGCAATTTCCCCTCCTCGCCTTTGTGGGACATGTGGGAGGAGACAATCACAAATTGCACCTTGCACAGGTGCATGCCGGAGGAGGGCAGCCAATCAGATAAGAGTCAGCCAGACTCTACCTAATCCTACACGGAAACAGTCTATGGTTCCCAACCACTTGAGAAAAGACTGTCCCCTTCTGGACTCCCAGTCTCACACCAAAAACACACATTCTTCCATAAGAAGCACTCAAATTCCACAACTGTCACACACCATACCAAAAACACACAGCTCACATTCCAACCACACACCACATATTCAAAGCAAAACAAAAGATTCGAAGCAACACACACGGCCCCATTCTGCAGACTTCACTCTCTACAAGGACTCAGCCACGCAAACAACCGACACGCACATGCACAACACAGACGGTGCCACAGATGCCGCAGACACACAACGAACACATGCACCATCTGCAGAAGGGATGGAACGGCCTTCAGCAGACAAACACAATGATGAACACACACATCATCACCAACAGTCATCAGCCTGCATCAACTCTAAACATCAAGCCCCTGACCTTTTCAATGACACAAAATGCAGCATCACTCCACCTCTCCCGCCAAAGACTTCCCCAAAACCCACTCATTCTAAACCAAGCACACCAATAGCGCAAACCAAACACACCCAAGAAACCCCAACCGTATCCCAACAATCATCCTCAGAACCAATTAAACTTAATGACCCTGCAAAACAGAAGAGTGGAGCATCAGAAAACAATGACACTCCCCCTTGTAAGACTCATTTGAAAGCACAATGTAATGGTGCACCAGCAGGTCTGTTGGGTGGCCATGCGGGCAATGCGCCACACAGGCTGGAGAAACAGCTGCAGAGTGTGGAGGAGAACCTATTGTCCAACCAGGAGAAGATCAAAGTGCTCCTCAATGTCATTCAAGACTTGGAAAAGAGCAAGGCCCTCAGCGAAGGGTGAGAGGTGGGAGGCAGGAAGGGACGGAGGGTGGGAGGAAGGGACAGAGAAGCAAATTGGGAGAAAACTGGGTTTGGTTGTTGGTGGTGAAATGCTACAGGGCAACAAGGGGTGGAGAAAAAGATTGTTAGTTAGAAAGACTGACAGAAGAAGAGAGAGATGAGTGATGGAGAAAGAAAAGAAAGGAATAAAGGAGAGGTTGAGGTGACGGAGCTTAGTGTGAGGGAGTTTGAAGTGGAGTGATTGAGTTAGAGGGAGAGGAAAAAGAAAGCACGGAGAGAGAGTGTCAAGGGAACACAAGAAAGAGAAATGAGAGTGTGAGTTTTTACAGCAATATATACTGACAATATTTCAACTCCTTGTAATATATTGTAAATGTCAGGCCTGTAGGGAGTTGCTGTAATGTGGTGGAGTGTGTGTGTGTGTGCATTTGCAACCTGTAGGGACATGTATGTACAGTATGCATGATACCTGCCAGCCTAGTCAATGCTCCTCACAGCTCTTATTTTATATGCTCTACAGGTGCACTCCCCGCGGAAACAGTATCCCTTGGAGACATTGTTTGCCCCCAAAGCGTTCCTTTCCATCTATTTCTCTTCTCACATTTTTATTCTTAATCCCTCCTTCCCTTTGTTCCTCTACCTCACATACATACCAATCTGCTTTTCTAATTCACCCCATTCATTCCCCTCTTCACCTCTGTTCTTGCGCCTCTTTCCTCCATTCTTAATGCCTTTTCTCTCTTTATCTATCTCTCATCCTTTCTGCACCTCCTCATGCGAACTGTATCTCCGAGTAACAACTAGAAATCTCTCCTTTTGCTGTCTTTCGTCTTCACTCGCCATCTTTTGATCTCTCCTTCTCCATGCTGACAACCTGTCCATCACTCTTCCTTGCTGCCATCCGTTTGCTGTCACTCTGTTTTGTTTCCCCTCCATCTATCTGGCTTCATCCACTCTCTTCTGATCCTTCTCCTCCCCTCCCTCTTCTTCATCGCCATTTCACCTCTACTGTCAGTAGTCCTCCTGCAGTATATAACGTTATCTCTCACACCTCATATGTCAGCACCTTTCTCTTACTCTTTCATAACCTCTGATCCTATCAGTTCTTTCTCCCAAACATCATGAAACACACTCCTGATCTCTCACCTCATCTGCTTATGCATGTAGATCTCTCCATGTCTCTGCCTCCCCCCACTCTATCTCTTTATTCCCTCCATCCCTCTCATCCCTTCTCTGTCCAAGATTGATGGATCACTCTGATGGCAGATTAATCCCTATCAGATGATAGGAAAGAATATGCCATGAATGTCTCAGAGCCACAGAAAGACTCAGTGTAAATGTGGTCATGGCCTGTCCCTATGCACATTAGAGTGTATTAGATTAGACTTCTGTGTGTATGCCTGTTGCGAAGACACTTGTGTCTCTTGTTATGTGTGTAAGTGAAGAAAAACATGAAAAGGGAGGAAAAGAGAGTGAAAATCAGCATAGAAAGGAAGATACTGAAATAGAGAAATCAAGAATCAGACATAAAGAGACAGAAAGCAGAAAGACAATCAGAAAGTGAGAGGGACTGCATAAATCTGATGTGGTGCCAGAAATGAAAGTACTGTAAGTGGATCACTGCAATGAAGCTGTCAGCTGGACTAAAAGTTTGCTGCTGTGCTTCACTCCTGGTTTTCTTTTCTCTCCTGAAGCAATGGCTTTGTTTTGTCTTGATGTTGTTGTTGCCTTTGATAAAGACTGCTAGATGAAAAATGATGACAGTCATACTGTCTCTCTCAGTGTGATAAAAACGTCTGTTAAATCAGCATAAATCAGATACTCCTTATCAATGCAGTTAAAATTAAAGGCAGCCAGAATTTGTTGGCAAAATAAATCCTTTAATCAAAATGTAGTCAGCATGAGCTTGTCAGGACTTTTTATTCAGACTGTTCTCCTACTACCTGCACTGTTGTGATGTGTGTGTCCTTTTTGTAATGAGTCTCAAACCCTCAAAGAACTCTCAAAGAACACAGATGATATGATGTCATTGCATTCATGTGAGTGTGTCTCTATGGTCAGCTAAGACTAAATGAAAAACTACTACTAAAAAAGTTTTTCTTTTAAATGAATAAATAAATAAATAACACCACCACTTCCATCATTATTGTATGTCTTTTGTGGGCACAACCCTGTCTCAAAAAGCCTGGTCTTTGACAAAGTTCAGACTTTTCCAACTCATAATTCTAACTTTATGAGGGCATTTATGTGGCACCATCTCATAATTATGTTATTTCTTATTTCCAAGATTACTTGAAGGCACCATGAGAACTTAAAATGGTAGTTGCAAAATGCAATGGTGCATCCAATTAAACAGTATTTTTGTGTTTGTGACATTTTACTTTTGTCGTTTCTGCAGTCGCAGCTCATACAGAACTGGTCAGGACATTAACAACTGCCCCACCTGCCAAAAGACGGCCTGCATCATCTACAGGTAACCTCATCAATCTCGCTGAGATTCATAACCTTCCTCTTCAAACTGAAAAGTGTGGCCTGGAGCTCAACAAACAGCTCTGCATATTTTTTTTTTCTAGCTCTTATGTCTAAAGGTGAGTGCACACCAATGTTCTTTCCTATTCTAGATTCTATTTTCTATCCTCCTTTCTCCTGTAGAGCTTTTAACAATTTAATTAATGTCCTTGGTCGCTGCTCCTGCTGTTTATGTCCCACTTTCTACACTCTGATAATTTCACTACTCTTACAGTGTACCCCAACTATATCAAACACATGGATTAAAAGCGATCCCCTTTCATTAACGTTAACATTTTTACCTATTCTCTACATTAGAAAGAAAATGCTCTCTCCAGGAAAGGTCTTAATTAAAAAAAAAAAAANACCTATTCTCTACATTAGAAAGAAAATGCTCTCTCCAGGAAAGGTCTTAATTAAAAAAAAAAAAACATGTTCTGTACCAAACAAATTAATTCACCAACCAAATAAACTGTATTTTCTGTTTCAGCTGTCCCTTTTGTACGTGACGTACATAAGTAATTGCATTCTTAGATCCTCAGTAACGTGTACAGTAGCACACAATCTGATACCGCATATTTTAAGCCTCCTGGCACCTCCACCCCATCCCTCTGTTATTCTCATCTTTTCATTATGTAAATCATTCCATCTTTTCATCCCATGGCTGTCCCATCTCTCTTTCTATTACTTCTCTCTAACTTTCAATCACACCGCTTTCCTCTCTACAACCTTGTCTCATTCCATCTGTCAGTTGCCAAAACTATAATCACCTGAACCCAGCAGCCCCATCTGTGGGGATGGAAATGTAAATTTTTCATGTGTGAATTCAGAGAAACTTCAGGAGAAAAGAGGTATTTATTTGTATAAACAAGAAAAAAATCTGGCTTTAAGATTTGCTTTTTAGTGTGTTAATTTTTGCGTGCATGTATGAAGTTAGACTGGAAGTCAAACTCTGTTTATAAATGGATAAAAATTTTCTTTGCAAGTCACAAGAGATAGACACATTTAACAGGGCCATTATCTCTTGCATTGTCCTTAAACCCCAAACAAATGCACATACCTGCAAACCCACATTTTATCTGTTCTGTGTTTATACTTTTTATCCTTCTGTCTTTTCAGTCTGTGCATCTCTTTACAACCTCCCCAACCCCCTCCTGAACGTCCTTGATCTTAATTAACACAGCTGGAGTTTTGGCCCTATAAGTTGTAATGAACACCAAGGGAATAGGACAGACAAAAATGCATACATGTGCAGGCAAATACGCCACACATACACTTTAGACACACAGACATACGCTGACTGATTGAAATGCATTTCCACTTTAATAAATCGCAGAGGATAATGAGAATGTTGCATTAATTTATTGGTTGTACCTTTGCATTCATATAGGAACCGCTATAAAAGCTGACATGTGACACACAAGAGCCAGCAGCAAACTTCCGTCATTTTTCCCAATCTATACAAGTGCACATGAATGAAGCACATTTACAGTACATTATGCATTTGAGAGATACTTTTACTGAAAGTAACACACAAGTAAGGTGTAGGAACACCAAAAGCAAAGAAGGTTCTTAAGCAGTTCTTATAGATAGAGAGGGGACTCAGATTGAATGCAGTTTGGTAATCCATGTCACCTCTGAGGGATCATAGAAGAAAATGGTCTAGTGACACACCAGTGGAAAAGCAATTTGACTTGACCCTTTTTTGGCTGGTTGAAGTCAGACGCATCGCTGCATTCTGAATCCTTTAAAGAGGGGTGCACGTGCCAACAGACCTGTAGCAAGGCACTGCAGTGGTGAAGGCATAAAAAGGAGCTGTGCCACATTTTCAGACAGGTCCCTTGTCTGTTGATGTTATACAAAACAAATCCTCATGATCGGGAGACAGATGTGATCAGTAAAGATTTGATCAGCCAGACAGCGGCAGATTTCAATCCACAGTTCCACGTATTTTCACACACACACACACACTACTTTCATATTATATTTAATGGAAAGGAAATGAATTTAAAGGATTAAGAAACAAAAATGCTGACAAAACCAACTTGCTAATTGAATTTAGCTTATGAAAGCTCTACATAAATAGAATAACAGCACAACCAAAAGGGTAAAAATTAATCCTTATGGGAGATGAAGTCCAACTGTTTACTTGTTTTCCAGCTAAACCTTTTCTTTAATGAATTTCAGAATGAAAGTGCAGGTCGAAAAAGGTCATTACAGAGAGACAAACAAGCACATCTAACAACTAAGAAAGACATTATGATGCATTTTTTAAGGCTTTGAAACTAGATTAAAGCAGTAAAGCTCTCACGAGTATGTTGCTATTCCTCACCTCGGTATCATCATTTTCTTCTTTCCTCTCAGTTCTACAGATTTCCTTTCTTGTTTTGAAGAAGAAATGTATTGAACACTAATTGATTAGGGGAAACAGGAAATCAGTTTGCACACATTACATGCACATACAGTACAGTACACAGCTACGCATACACACTAACAAACCAATCTGGAAAGGTTTGTAAGAGCTGCTTCCTAGTCATTCTTCTTTTATAGATGTGGCAGATAATACATGAAAACACACACAGTGCCACAAACACAAACTTGACACACACTCCATTTACTTGATGGGAGAGAAATAGCCTCATCAAGGCTTCAGTCAACATGCTGGGTGCAGAAGAAAAGGAGGGGTAGGTAAAGTAAAAAGGTAGACAAGCAGAGGATAAATTACATCCACCCTAATGATTTTCTCTCTAAAAAAAAAAAGAGGTTTTGATGTTGGCTCACTGTCTGAAGATGTTTTGCCACTGTCAGTCTTAATCTGTATGAGAAGACACGAGGAGGAAAGACACTTTAGTCAGCTGTTTCTGTTTTCTTTTCAGTGCTTAAATACGAACACACAGAGACAAACGCACACGCCTAACACTAAAACATATTATCTTTGTCTCTTCATTTAACAGCACATACACCTTAGAAACCCAAATTAAGACAAAAGAATTAAAAAGTGACTTAAAATTCAACCTGGTTCTCACAAGAGGTACAAAGAAGAAGTACAAACATACACACTCCTGCAGCCTGCAGAATAAATTACAAATAGCAGCTTTTCCCACTGTGGTGTAATCTTACTAACAATAGTGAGAGAGGTAGATATAGGAGGTAGAGAGAGAGAGAGAGAGAGAGAGAGAGAGAGAGAGAGAGAGAAAGAGGAGTGGCATTCAGAGGGTAAGAGACACTATAGATTGAAACCTTCCACTCTAAAACAGGGACAGACTGGAAATTGAGTGAATGTAGGACAGGTGCACCACTTTCTTATTATATATAATGTGTGTATACGTGTGTGAATGAATTCTCTCTGTGTATCTGTAGCCAAAGTACTTCTCCTTTATCATTTATTTATGGCAGCCATCTCTCCCTTCCTCTGTGCGTACTTGAGCTTTTACTTCCTTCCCTATTGCCCTCCTCCCTTCCTCTGCTCTTTCTCAAAAAGCCATGATTTTTCTGCCCTGCCTCCTTCTCATCTCTGGTGAAACTCATCCTGTCTGCTTTACCTCCCTCTGTCTTCTCTTTTGGTCTCCCTCCTTTTACTTTGCAGTGCCCTCTGTGACCTGTTTTATTAAAACTTGCCTTTCTTCAGTTATCCGTCCCTCTATTTCCCACAAGATTAGTTTTCTTTCCTCTCTTCCTCTATAGGTCCCTTTGCACCTCACTCAGCCCTAGGCTTGCTGTGGAAGTTGCACACAGTGATTGTCAAGGGAGCAGATATATCTGTGTATACTGAGGTGTATACTGTGTGTGTGTGTGTGTGTGTGTGTGTGTGTGTGTGTGTGTGTGTGTGTGTGTTGTGTCTCATCATGTGCCTCATTAAATTAACTCCAGATGGTGGGCTGGCTCTGCGCAGCTCCGCCCTGTATTCCACCTAAAACATATGCACACACACTCACATTTGCACACTTTTGCTGATGCAACTCAGTTTACAACACAATGGCCTGGAGTAGCTGGACACTTCAGAGATGTTGAGGAGGGGGAGGGAGGGAGGGAGAGAGGGAGAGAGAAAGAGAGAGAGAGAGAGAGGAATGAGAAAAGCCAACTGAAAGGAAAGGTAGCAGCCATGAGGGTCTTTGAAGAGCAAAGAAGTTCCTCCTTTGCTGTTCCTCTTAGGCCTTCCATTTAGTAAATGAATCCCTCTCCTCTCCTCTCCACTTGCTCACTTTTTCAGTCTCCTCCCACTCCTCTCATCTCTCCGGCCTGTGATCTATTGGTGCATGAAAGCTACAGACGTGAAATGAATGCTGAGTTGAATCATGTGTCTTTTGTGTGTGTGTGTGTGTGTGTGTGTGTGTGTGTGTGTCCATGCAGCATATGAGTTTAGGACACGATGATTTTATGAATGCATATAAAACTGCATTATTTCTAACCACAAGGTTCTGTTAAGAGTTACCATCATTTCGTGATTACATTTTAATGTCACAAAAACTCCTCTCTCACATATCTCATCTCTAAAAATGCGTTATTCACTGTAATAAAACTGACTTAATTTGACATTACCCCAACATATCTATAGCTCCTACTCCTCCTTCATCTATCTTTGCTTTCCTGTGTGTCAGTCTCTCTTTCTCTTCCTCCCCAGTGTGGAGCATGATTTCCGACAGCAGGAGGGACGCTTCCAGGGGGTAATGGAGTTCCTGGAGGGAGAGTATGATGTACCTGCACCAACCATGACTAAGCCTATCCCAGCCCCTTCCTCTTCTGCATGTCCCAGCACCAAGACACGTGTCAAGAAACTCAGAAAGAAGTGTTTCTGGTGGCTTTAGCATTGGGAGGGAAAAAAAAACAGCTTTGCTTTGGACAGTAGATGAATACATGTCAAGGATCCTGGGCCTCAAGCAGTTACAGACAAAAAATCTCCTTCGTGGTCCTATGGATGTGTGGAACAAGTACCATGAATGTCAGGTGGGTTTTCCCATCAAACTCTGTTGGATATTCTCAACATCCTTGATCTTCCCCACCATTTCTGTCCTCAACTCTAAAACTGAACTCTCTGTGGACTGCTGAACTTTCTTTTAAGGAAAGAGATCATCTCATCTCAATGTTCTCTGTGACTTTCCTTCGAGATCCTTCTGAAAGGGAAATCAATAAAGAGATCATCCCATTATTCTCTGCGGTTGTGGTTCCTAGACCTTTGCAACTAATGAGTGATTAACTTTTAACTGAACATGGGGACACAAATCCCTTCAAAACTGTGTAGTGGAGATGAAACATTGACACTTTGGATATCTGAATGGAGTTCCTACAGATAGAAATGTATGAATGGATTCATGCCTGAAGTTGAGGTATGCGTATTCTCATAATTTTGGCAAAACTACAGCAATAAGCAAGAGAAGAAGAAGGAAATCCAAGGAATTTAGCAACTAATTTCACTGAGTTGGACTTGGTAGCCAAAATGAATGTAGCAACAACTGGAAGAGAACAAGAGAAAGTCAGTGGGTGGATATCAGGGTTGTGGAGAGCACACTGGGGACTGTATTAACAATTTATTAAGTTCTGTGTTTTTGAAGGAGAGATAACATGCAGGGCAGCTCATCAAAGACTGACAGGCTACAGTATGTCAGACAAAATGTCTGTCAGTACAACCGACAGTGATTCTCTCTTTTATTGCCACCAAACTATAAGAGTTATGCTGTAAGCTCCATCTTATTTCAAGGATTTTCACACATGCATATGAACATACATGCACAAACAAGCACACTGAAAGGCTCTAATGCACGTGTATATTCACTGAATCACACACAGGTACCCACATGTACACACACACACACACACACACACACACACCCTTGCAAACAAGAGGTAGAGGAATTATTGGTTCACAAGTTATATTCATATGTCATAGATGTATTGATGTTGTTAAACTCTTGGCCAAAAAGGCAGTAATGAATTTTGTAGAAATGAAATAAGCCCCAGGTGGCTAGAGTCTTCCCTAATTTAACATTCCAAAAATTATCCAGCAGAATGATCTGTGTGCATGGTCAGAGAGTCCAAACCCATCAGCATCCCATATGATTCAATTTTTAATCCACAGAGTGTGACTGTGTGGACTTTTACAAGAAGACTAGCTTGTAAGTACAAGCAAAGGCAAAACATATTCAACATCAGATTCTACCAAAATCAATAAAAATACGACATATAGGTAATTAAAAGTTTAAAGGTGAAACAATCAGTGTCCGTGTTGAATCTGTGTTGAATCCTGTGCTATTCCTATTACAAACACACAAACACACACAATGCAAAATGCTTGGTTTACAGCAGTTCAAAACATAATTGCTAGCCTAACAAGGGCCTTCCACTGTACCTCTGACCCCCACGAAACATTCTGAAAGTACCTATTTGGTGGAAACGCATTTTCTAATTAACCACTTCCTACCCAAAATGCCCTGGTCGTTGCATTTTTATAGGTATAGGGTGTTTAGTAACAGTGTGTGGGTTCCCACAATGCCCCGCTCTTCCTGTTCTTCCTCTTGCTGTGTTGCAGCTTTTTCAATGAGACGTACAATAAAAGTGTGTATTTTGAACAAAAACAAATGTTGCCAGTGTATTTTGTGCTGAAAAATCAAACCGCACAGAAGACAGGTGTGTATGGAATGTATACTCAAACTGCAGATATGATGAGAAAACGGGTGGCAGATTTGACAAATATGCCTTCAGAGCAAACAATCCTGAATGTATACTGCATGTCTGTGTTGATGCAAAGCTTGAACAATCAGGTCATATACTATACTACATACTGTACATATGTAGTATAGTTTTTTTTTTTTTTTTTTNTTTTTTTTTTTTTTTTGTTTGTTTTTTTAAAATATTTTAGGTACAGTACTTACAATGAGAGCATGCTCTCGGCCCATCGTGATCACCGTCTGGTTGATGATCCTCAGCAGAGACACTGCAATGTCCTGGATATGTTGAAATGTTTCTCCCTGAGAGAGAGAACAGGAGAGAGAGAGAAATAAACAGACATAAAGATAAACAGAAAGATTTCCTCAGGCATACACACACAAAAAAACACACAGATGCAGAACAGCTCATGTCCTATTCATGCAGTGTCCACACTGGTGTGATTTTAAAGCTGTTTCCAGGGAAATCTCAAAACTTACTCTCGAAAAAACTGGAGATTCAACAGTTTTGTCTCCCCTTTGCATGAGCCCTCCTGAGGACAAGTTTTGAAAAGTAAAATCTGCCTTTCAAAACATTGGCCTCGACGGAGTGTTTAGATAATCAGCTTTGCATGGAAATGGCTTTTGATATATTTTTCCTTTATTTTCCTTCACTCTAAACCTTCTTTCTGCCATGATTCTTTTCCACCGTGATTGGGGGAACCAAGCAGACAGGACATATGGAATGGTCTGTTGTGAGTCAAAGTACTGTTTCATAGTGCTATCTCTGCTATCTGCAGCTTTAGTAAAATTTAAGGCTTCTGAAAACATTTGAAAGACTACCAAAACTTGATTTAAAGCAATTTTGAAGCCAAAATATAAAAACAAAGCTGTTATATGATCTAAACTCAGAAAATGAGAAGTATGACGTTCAGCTGTATTTAGCAAAGGAGATAGTTTTCTTGAACATTCCTAATGACCCTGTTCTGCGCACACACACACACACACACACACACAAACACACAGAATCAGGCTACAGTGAAGCCAGTCAATGGAAGCTGACTCAGACTTGCCTGGAGGTAATTTACTGCTGAAGCATCTGCTACATACTGTACTTACATCCACTATCTTCCTGGGAATAGTCTGACTTAGTGTGTATGTGTGTATTTATCAGTGCGTAGGCTAATTATCAAAGCAGAAAAATGAAGGACAATCGAAAAACTATCAGAAGTGCTGTGCATAACAATGAGAAGTGCAAAGTTTGAAACATTTTGGGGGTAATTCATAAAAGACAGCACCAGATTTAAGATGTTGTTAAGGGAAGATGTCGTTATTCCATGTGTAGTTACGATGGTTATTTTTTTATGAATTACCTCTCATACCTCTATGCATGATTGTGTGTGCTTTTGTGTGCATATGTGTATGTGTTGAAATAATGGTAGATTAGTTCAAGGGCCTGATGACAATCAGGTAAGCATGATTAAATCGTATTAGATGCATTGACTCGCAGGCACAAGATGCAGAGGAAATAAACACCGTGTAAATGCGCGCACACACACACACACACACACACACACAGAGAGAGAGAGAGAGAGAGAGTTTGCTTGAGGCGCAGCTGTTGATCCTAAATAAGCTTTAATCTGTTTGGCACACTGTTGGTATTTTCGTCTTGTGGAAAGAGTTTCTCAGACAGGAGCAGAAACACAAAACAAACTCTCACACAAAAAAAGCTGTGGAAGCCAAGAAACTCTAGGTGTACTGGTTATCTTCTCTCCTCTAACATGGTACAAAAAATAGAAAAATGTTGTTTTGGGGCAAAGGGGAAAAATGAGCGAATTCTGATGAACCAGGTTTCTGAGTTTTTCCCCATTTCTTTCTCTCTCTCTCTCTCTCTCTCTCTCTCTCTCTCTCTCTCACACACACACACACACACACACANCTCTCTCTCTCTCTCTCTCACACACACACACACACACACATTCTGCCCACATTCACACACACATGCATACACACACACACACTACCGAATTGCTTATAAATTCACCACAAGCTCTCCCACAGACTTGGGCATCTGTTTCTCTGTCTAGTTCATGTGCAGTGTGACAACTTAATCAGGTTCCCTCCAAACCCCTAAAGCAACCATCAGTGCCATCAATACACCATGCAGGCTTAACAGAGAGAGAGAGAGAGAGAGAGAGAGGGAGGGAGGTAAACAGGGATGATGAGGCAGAAAAGGAGTGGAAGGTGAGGAACTGACCAGATTGAAAACTGATTGAGGAGCTTCATCTGCTTCTAACCAGACCTTCTCGCATCTCCTCTTTTCTGTTGCTTCCCTTAAGTGAATGTGTGCAATTTTGCTGTGTCTTATCTTTCCAAACCTTTGCCACCTTCTTGTCTCTTCTTTTTCTCAAAACTGACAATCAATCTCATAATATCCAATCTCCATTCTTTCATTACATCTCTCTCTCTCTCTTCTCTTGGCTCGGGTTTCATCAGTGCAATCCAAATAAGTAATGCCGGATAAAAGCAATACCTGCACTTCATACAGTCAGCAGGCTGTCAACAAATTACAGGAGCAATTAAAAAAACCCCTCAGCAGGAAACTGATGATGCTTTTGCTCTGTTTATTTGCACATTAAAGAAATTTAGTTCAGGAGATGAATGAATTTGTTTCACCACTTTAACATAAAGCAACATGCCTGGAACAAAATTGGTTCAATTCTAAATGGTCAAGGCCTGTTTCTTTGTACGTCTGACTGCAAGCAAAACAGCTTAAGGCGATATGATTTGCTATTTATTAGATATGGTCCAGTGAGGTGGCACTGAGCTCAAATTCATGCTATGATGCTGAAAAAAATTAAGGAAAATGTGTTTAACTTTACTAGTGTGCTGGTGGGCTGGTAAATTTGTATTTTACCTCACGGTTTTCTAAAAATCAATGCACTGAAAGGAGGGAATATTGCGTAGTAAATGCTGTTTGACAGGCTAGTTATTCATAAGCTCGTATTGATCGGTCTGTCTCTATTGCTAGCATCTAATGTTTATTATCATATTTGTTATTTTCATTCACAATGTTTCAGTCTGTTTGCATCTCAGCAAGTGCTTTGTTTGTGACTGTGATATGCACATCAGTGAGTATTCATTTATTATCAGTGAAAACAGAAACAAAAGTCAGGATTATGTTTACTTTTCAGGATGCATTTAACCATGGAGGCAATCTGGAGCAGTCAACTGTCCACACAAGTAGCCTTGAGGCTCTGCTGTCACCACTGGTATTCAGGCTTTTAAAAATGGTGGCAACATAGTGACAGTGGGTAGAGAAAAGGGTCCGATTCATTAAAGAACCCTTCTAGAAGTGTAAGGAAGGCCTACAGCATCATGAGGTGTCGCAGCCACCAGTACCAACATGCACATTTACTGTCAGTCTAGATGTTCAGTGAGCATCCATAACTTCAAACTTAAACCTTCCAGATTTAAGATCAGTTACATCAGACAAGCCATCACTATAATCAGCAGTTTCTGTTCTGTTGGCCTGCACATGTCAGTATTGGCTGGTTTGATGCTCAGTTGTTGAAGAAATAGGCAATCATCTATTTTAAACAGAGCATATTGGCCTACTGGATCATTTTGTGAGCTTAAGGCCCCGTGCGCCTTTCATTAAAAAGAGATCTGTATGCAGCTATGTTATCCAGATGAGGAAAAACACATATTAATGCAGAACACATTAGGATCAAAATGCAATCTGATCTGCCAAGACCACATATGGATAAAACACATCCCTGGAACAAGGAGGAAACATGGGCTTTTAAAGTGTAATGACCCGCCTACTGAGATCAGCTCACAACGCGAGCAGAATCCCAGTAAAGAGAATGCATGTTAACACTTGGTGTGAATGGGGTCTCAAAGCCGCAGTATGCATCCTCCAACATGCCTGTTGGAGAGCCGGAAGGTGGAACCCCCTTGTGAGGGGGTCTGCGTCTGATAAAATTTGTAGCTCTCCAACTCTGCGAAGCACACCCGCCTCACACAGCACAGG